>RJWK010011919.1:30303-41292 GCA_004363435.1 Platanista minor | reverse complement strand
TTTTTTTTTTGGCGGTACGCGGGCCTCTCACTGTTGTGACCTCTCCCGTTGCGGAGCACTGGCTCCAGACGCGCAGGCTCAGCGGCCATGGCCTAGGGACCCAGCCGCTCCCCGGCATGCGGGATCCTCCCGGACCGGGGCACGAACCCGTGTCCCCTGCATCGGCAGGCGGACTCTCAACCACTGCGCCACCGGGGAAGCCTGAGAGTCTATATTTTTTAGGCACGTTGCACCATAAATGTTTATGACTGTGCTTCCAGTGCTAACCACGTTAGGAATCTTTCACTCAATATTCAGTTATTTGTCATTCACCAAGGATTTTTTTAGACGTTTTGCATTTTAGGTCTGGGAAATAAAGATAACTAAAATATTACCAACAGAGCACAATAATACCTGTCAAATTATGACCATTTAGCAACAGTTTGTTGAATGACTAAAGGAAGGAAAAATGAGTGAATTCATCACTTCCACAAAAGAGCGGTGTGGACAGACATTTCCCCAGCATAGGCAGTAGGAGACCTGGGGCATGGTAGAAAATTATACATATTTTTCAAATTACGTTGAATAAATGAAGAATAAATTATTAATGGACTTTCAAGTCAAAGTCATATTCTTATCCTTAAATACTTTTTCTTTCTTCCTTTTTCTTTCCTTCCTTCTTTTCCTTTTTCATTGTCCTCATCATCCATATCATTTTTGTTGGCCTCATGCTAATACCAGCCTCGTGTTACCAACAAACATTCACAGAGGACTACCAGTTTGTTCAATTAGGGTTTTTCAAATCAAGTGTATTGATGTCATTGTCCCTGTTCTACTTTGATATGAAAAGGAAGTGTCTGGTTACCATTGTAAATTCCACTGGGTATTTGATCGCTAACACATAACACTGAACATTTTCTCTCTGACCATTTCTCTGCTCTAAAGCAGATCATTAAATTGCTCCCAGGCAGAAAGACCACGGACCAAAACAGCAGGGAACTTTTGTAATAAGACCTTGTAAATTGAAAGCCCTGGATATCTTTCCCACTGTGCGAACCCGCTGAGACTGGTTCCTTTTAACATTGCATTAATAGGCTCTTCAGACCCAGTTAATTAAAGACAGTATATCTAGGCAGACTCTCATTGCTCTGAAGAACCATAGGCATGGAAACTCTTAAAAACCAGTTCTTATTTTGAAAGTATTTTTACTCTGCTGAAGCTAACTTTGGTCATGATGCAGTTTGGTTAGTTTGCCCAGATCTTCTGAAACTCAGTTTTCATATTATGAATGGAACCATGGACCTGAAATGGCCTGTATTCATAATTCAATCCTGTGCTTGAATTTATACATGTTTTTCACAACAAAGTCAGATGTGAGGGCCATCTATCTGTGATTAACCAAGTCCATTTGTTAAATCCCTGCTGGTTAAAGGAAAGGCTTATAATTGCAATATCATGGCCATACAGTTACAAACTGGAGGCCTGCTGAGAAATGCAGACCTTAATGTAGAGGTGTCATTAAAACCTCCAAGTCCATAGAGGTAGTTAATCACTCAATTAGACTCTCATTATCATCTGCCCTGCATCAAAAAGGCTTCCTGCAGTCGAGGAGGGCTGTAACCAGTCACTCTGTCGGGTGATCCCCTCCTCAAATACAATGGCCACAATGGGCCTTGGAGGAGATACCAGCATGACGTGGCCTGTGTCTCAGCCGAAGCAGACGCCCAGGGAGTTTAGACAGGAGATCAAAGGCAGGGAAACAGCTGATCCCAGACTGGCTGGTGTCAGCCTGGTGTTCCTTCTGTCAAAGATGGAGACCCAGCTTATTGATTGCTGGCCTCAATATTCGGCCTGGAATGAAAAACCTGGCCTGGGGGAAATATTCAGGAGGAACGTCTCGCTTGGGAGGCCATGGCAGCCCAGAAATGAAGAATCTGCTAGCCTTTCCTTCAGAAAAGACCTGCTTGAGGAAATCGAGGGTGAATTGGTCATTTTTTCCCACCACATGTCAAGGAGATAAAACCAACAAAATCGGTACAGCTCAAGGCACAGAGCTCTGATCTGTTTAAATATTCTTCAGATGCAGAGCTGGTCTTCTTGGGGTGAGACAGTTGACTGGGGGACCAAGTAACCAATGGAGGATTCCATGAGCCAGGCAACACTACACATAGAATGATGCTGAACATGTCACCAGTGACATTCTCCAAAATATTTGAGACATATTAAAATAGGGGTGCTTATTGAGTCATTTGTAGAGACGTGGATGGACCTAGAGTCTGTCATACATAGTGAAGTAAGTCAGAAAGAGAAAAACAAATATTGTATATTAACGCATACATATGGAATCTAGAAAAATGGTACAGATGAACCTATTTGCAGGGCAGGAATAGAGACGCAGACGTGTGGACGTGGGGGTGGGGCGGAGAGGATGGGATCTGCTGGGAGATTGGGACTGATGTATATACACTGGCGTGTGTAAAACAGATCGCTAGTGGGAGCCTGCAGTATAGCGCAGGGAGCTCAGCTCAGTGCTCTGTGATGACCTAGATGGGTGGGATAAGGCAGGGGGAGGGAGGTCCAAGGGGGAGGGGATATATGTATACATATAGCTGATTCACTTCGTTGTACAGCAGAAATTAACACAACATTGTAAAGCAACTATACCCCAATAAAAAAATAGGGGTGCTTATACGTCCTGACATAACATTCCAACCTTTTCCCTAAAGGGTCAAACGTACTAAAATTTGTAATTTAATGCATGGGGAATGGAAGGGCCCCCACAGGAAAAGTACAGGTGGATTTCTGGATATTCAGAATAGAATTTGCCAATTTGGCCTTTATTCATAATTAATTTTAGTAAGTCAAGTAAAAATATCATCTACTGATACTGTCTTTAAATTTATTTCTCTAAACAGCTTGCAGTCCTTCTTTATCCATTCAAAACTGGATTCTTTACATGTGCCAAATATCAAACCCCTGTAGCAATTAAATCACAGTACTTAGTCATCAATGAATTTCATAACGTAACCTTTTAACAGGAGACTGAAAACATTTTCTTTGCTTTTTAGTGTGAGTCCCCTTCCTCAGAATTTAATTGCATAACAGACTGTAAACAGGGCTCAGTTGGTTTTATTTTACATATTCTGCCCTTTTAAAAAAATCTGTCTTTTTTTTTCAAGTGTTCTTTTAACACTGGTGAATTTTTTTTCAAGCTACAAAGTTCTTTAAAATCTCTGACAAAACAAACACTGAAGCTCATATGTATTCTTCCATTTTCCTTAGCTGTGATGTTTTTCAAAACACTATCAATATTGATATTAATCTTGATCACCTGGGTGAGGTGATGTTTGTCGGGTTTCTCCACAGTTTACTCTTTTTTTTCCCCTTTTCCATACTATACTCTTTGGAAGGAAGTCAGAATAGATATCCCACACTCCAGGGGCGGGATTTATAGCCCATTTCTTTGACTGTGGCATATCTAAGTAAATTATTTAGAATTCTTCTGCATGGAAGATTTGGCTATTCTGCATTTATTTATCTATCTATTTACTTATTTATATAATAAGTCATTTATATCAGTGTACACTCATGGGTATTTCTTTCGTGCTTTGTGATATTATCCAATATTATCAACTAGTGGGCAGTGCTTAAAAACAGTCCTTTTTGCCTTTAGTCTTAACAATTTAACTCATTTCCAAAGTTATTTAGATCAGTACTTTTTCTTTCTATCTTCTTGAGTAAGGTTATTTCATACATTTGGTATACAGTTTGCTTTCATCCTGAGATCACCCAGACTCCTAAATAATCTTATTAAAGATCATTCTTTGTGCTGGAAAGCTCTGTAGGTTTTGACAAATGCTTAGCATCCTGTATCCATTATTATAATATTATACAGAATAGTTTCACTGCCATAAAAAAACCCTCTGTGCTTCAACACATACTCCCACCCCTTAGCAACTGATGATAGGTCCACTGTCTTTTTTTTTTTTTTTCTATTTTTTATTGTATATCGGACTATAGTTGATTAGCAATGTTGTGTTAGTTTCAGGTGTAGAGCAAGGTGATTCACTTATACATGTACATGTATCTATTCTTTTTAAAATTCTTTTTCCGTTTAGATTATTACAGAGTACTGAGCAGAGTTCCCTGTGCTATACAGTAGGTTCTTGTTGGTCATCTATTTTAAATATAGTAGTGTGTACATGTCAATCCCAAACTGCCAATATATCCCTCCCTCCTACCCTTACCCCCAGATAACCATAAGTTCATTCTCTAGGTCTGTGAGTCTGTTTCTGTTTTGTGAATATGTATCATTTTTTTTAGATTCCACATATAAGCTATATCATATGATATTTGCCTTTCTCTGTCTGACGTACTTCACTTAGTTCACTGTCTTTTTAGTTATGTCATTTCTAGAACATCATATAAATGGAAACATACAGTGTGTAACCTTTACAGATTGGGATTCTTCACTTAGTAATTTATGTTTAAAAGTCATCTCTATCGCAGATGTAGAGCACAAACGTATGGACGGCAAGGGGGGAAGGAGGTTGTGGGGGGTGGTGGTGGGATGAATTGGGAGATTGGGATTGACATGTATACACTAATATGTACAAAATAGGTAACTAACAAGAACCTGCTGTATTAAAAAAAAAAAAATTCTATCTTGGGCAATTTAGTTGCACCCAAATGCAAATCAAATTTTGACTTGAAAGTCCGTGTAAGAGGAAAAAGGGAGAACTACATTTGATAAAATCCTTATTACAAGAGGAAAAAAAAAAAGTCCTCTCTGTCTTTGTGTGGTTTGATAACATCTTCTTTTTCGTTACTGAATAGTATTCCCTTATATGGATGTATAATACCACTGAATGAAGAAACCTACTATACCCATGCATGTGCTTGTTTTATAGAGGTACAAGCTTTAAATCAGTTGGGCAATTACTTAGGAGCATGATTCCTGGACTATAGGTTAAGAGTATGTTTAGCTTTGTAAGAAATTGCCAAATTATCTTCCAAAGTGGCTGTACCATTTTGCATGTCAACCAGCAATAAATGAGAGTTTCTATTGTTCTTCATCCTTACCAGCATTGGTATCAGTTTTTTTTTTGTTTTTTTTTTAATTTTAGCCACTCTGAGTGCAGTGTATCTTGTTGTATTTTAATTTACATTTCTCTAATGACAAGTGATTCTGAGTATATTTTCATAGTTATTTTCCATCTGTATATCTCTTTGGTAAGGTGTCTGTTCAGGTCTTTGGCCCATTTTGGGGGGCTTTTTTTTTTAATAGATCTTTATTGGCATATAATTGCTTCACAATACTGCTGTGTTAGTTTCTGTTGCACAACAAAGCAAATCAGCCATATGCATACCCATTTTTAAAACTGGATTATTTCTTTACTTATTGTGGAGGTTAAGAGTTCTTTGTATATTTTGCATACACATTCTTAATCAAATATGTATTTTACAAATAGAAGCCTGTCTTTAGTTTATCTTTATTCTCTTAGCAGTGTAATTCACAAAGCAGAAGTTTTTAATTTTAAGGACATCCAATATACCATTTTTTTCTTTCTTGAACCAACCTGTTTGAATTGGACGCTAAGAATTATAAAGAATCTGAATCTGTGGAGTGATTTTTCTCTCCCATCAAACTTTAATTTTCAGTTGGAACAAAAAAGCAGGCACACGCTATAGATTCTGTTTTAGTGACATTTGAATTGATTGTAACAGTTGATTTATTTAAAATGTGTACGAATGGCATTTCAGCTATCCTACAGAAATTATTTCCAGTCACCCATTCACTTTTCCAATTTATAGCTGTCCCTGATCTGGTCTTACCTCTTTATTCCCCTTTCAAGTGCCTTCTTTGGAAACATCTTTAAAAGTTTTTAGTGTACTTCGAGACCCATCTAGTTGAAAACGACAGGAAATAGAACAATACATGGCAAGGTGGGGAGACCTAAATGATATAAGCAAAGCACCTAGTACATGCCCCAGAATCTAACGTGCCGTTGTTAAATGGTGTTATCATCAATGATAATAGTTCTTAGTAACAAGCAAATTACAATAATTGAATAAAAGTCCTGACTGTGTCTATGTGTTTATTTGGCCCTAGAAACCAGGGGTCAATATAAGCTTCGGAGAACCAGTAGGATCGTACATGAAAGTCTATACAGCACAACACAGTGGTTGAGACCAAAGGTTTCAGATCTAGGCTGCCTTGTTCTAGGTACCGTTTATCCTACTTAGCTGGGTGACATTGGGCAAGTTAGTCTCGCTGCACCACATTTTCCTTATCTATAAAATGGGTGATAATAGTACTATCTTACTTATAGGACTATTAGAGGATTAAGTTAGTTCATACCTGTAAAACCCTTAGAAGAATGGCTGTCAGAGAATGAATGGTACAATTCTTGTATTAGTGTGGCATTCTAAAAGCATAAAGTACCTTCCTATAATTATCGTTTGCTAATATCTTATGGCATCAGTATGTATGGACCCTTTACCTTTAAAGGTCTTAAGATGCTCCAGTGGAGTTCGCTACTGAAAACTATCTTTCTTCCCTCCTGCTAACAGTAAGAAATACGTGGTAAATGTGGTGGTCGTGTGGGGTACAGCAGGAACACAGGCTTGTTCTGAGCCAGGGCTCCCTGCCGGAGTGTACAGGCGAGGCCCGGACGGGGGCAGCTGTTGAGGCAGTGATGTATGACGAATGACTTGTTGCTGCAATGCATCATCAGAGCCCGGCTACACTGGTGACATGTTGCAGTCATTCATCATCAGAGCAGTGCCCGGCAGTAGCAGCAGCCTGGAAACCACCCTGCCCCATAAATTTTAATACAGCCAAATAAGAGAGCTGTAATTTTCTTTTCTTCTAAATTAAAGATTGACACTCAGGAAAGGAGGGACAGAGAAGCCTTTCATATGACCCAGTTGCTTTCCAAAGACCCCAAAGGCATGGAGGTCCCCCACTGATAGGCACTGTCGTCATTGCTGCACAGTGAATGAAGGAAATCCAGGTACCTTGGCTGGACTTGACCAGACTGTCCCAGTGTCTGACCCAGCACCGTCTGCCCTCTGAGGTAGAGATGTCCTGTATTAATCTATGGAAAATTGTCTGAAGCAGTGGGCTGCCTTGTTATTCATCATTTAGCTGTCATCAGCTGAGCGTGCATGAAAGTTTTCTGGAATTTGTAAAGCATGCTTGGCAGTTTGTATCTCAATGGAGGTGGGTGTCGCTAGACTAGTGAAAAAATTTAATGAGTTAAAAAACATCAAAATAATAATTTCCTTACTAGGCTTTGGGATGCAACAGTGAGCAAAGCATTCTAATAGCCTGCATTCTAGTTGGGTTCAAGAGAAAATCCTAAAAATGAACGCGAAGTGAGTAATATAACACCAGTTTTGATAGTACTATAAAGAAGAAGGAAACAAAACAAAAACAAAACAAAACAGGGTAGTGTGATAGAGATAAGATGTCCATTTTAGCTGAGGCGATCAGGAAAGGCATCACCCAAGAGGTTACTTAGGATCTGAGACTTCAATGATGGGAAGCCCAGGAAATTTCAGAGGATAAAGTGCCCTGAGCAGAGAAATAGCAAATGGAAGTCCTGAGACAGTAACCAGTATGTCAACATTGAGACATAAGGGAAGCAGTGTAACATATGCCACAGTGGGAGCATGGGAAGAATTGAGATAGTAGAGGTCAGATAGGTAGGCAAGTTTCAGGTCATCTAGGAATTTGTAATCCACGCTGAGGCGTTTGGATAATCTGGTTGCCAACAATTAGAAGGTTTCAAGCAGGGGAAGAGTGTGAGAAGGGTCACAGTTTGGAAAGAATCGTTCATGTTGCTGTGTGGAGAGAACAGTGAGGTAAGGATGGAAAGGTAAGATTAGGTAACTGGAGAGACCAGTTAGAAAGTTATCAGAACAATCCAGGCAAGAGATGACTTTGACCTTGCAACACAATTTTAGCAGTGTGACGGTAACAAGTGTTTGGATTTATAAAATATTTTGAAGGCAGAGTTGACATGCCTTCCTAAAGGAGGAGATGCTGTTCAGAGAGGAGAAAGCAGAACCAGGGAAAATTCTTAGGTTCTATTTCTAAATGACATAGTAGAGGTGACATTGTTTACTGAAATGTATAAAACTTTGGAATAAGCTCATGGGGGAAAATCAATACTGTTACTCTTTGGCCATGTTCTGTTGAGATGACAGTTCAGTATTCCAGTGGAGGTCTCAAATAGGCAGTCTGATATATAATTCTTGAGCTCAGGAGACAGGTCTGGAGATGAAAATTGGAGACTCTTTAGAGTACAGATAGTATTTAAAAGCAGGAGAGTAATGAAATCTCCTAAGAATTAGGTAAAACTGAAAAAGAGGGGAAGATTGAGGGGGGGGCTCTAGGGCTTTCTGATATTTTGAGGTCCAATATGGGAGAAGGAACAAGTTAAAGAGAGGGAGAAAAGGTGATAAGAAAAAGTTGAAAATAAAACTAGATGAGGGCTTCCCTGGTGGCGCAGTGGTTGAGAGTCCGCCTGCCGATGCAGGGGACACAGGTTCGTGCCCCGGTCTGGGAGGATCCCACGTGCCGCGGAGCGGCTGGGCCCGTGAGCCATGGCCGCTGAGCCTGCGTGTCCGGAGCCTGTGCTCCGCAACGGGAGAGGCCACGACAGTGAGAGGCCCGCGTACCACATAAAAAACCCCCAAAAAACATAAAAAACAAAACTAGATGAGTGTTGTGTTGGGAAGAAATCTAGAGAACAAGAGCTTCAAGAAAGAGGGATTGGTCTGCTGTGTCAAGTGATGATGAAAGGTGGTTTGAAGTGAATACCAAGGATTGAGCATCACCTTTCGAAAGGTTAATGTTGTTAGTCACATTAGTATGAAAACTACCTGTGGAGTGATGGGGATGGAAGTCCAGCTGGAATGATCTGGGACAGAATAGCAGCTGAGAAGGTAGAAACACAGACTACAGACGACTCTTGATGACTGTTGCTAGCAAAGGGAATGGAGAGATGAAACAGTAACTGAAGGTGGATATGGGGTGATATTAAGGTACATTTGAGTACTAATGGGAATGAACCATTAGAATGATCAAGTAGGTGAAGCAGGAGAGAAAGGAAGAAATTCCAGGAGTCAAGGGAGAATAGATCCAGAGTATATAAATGGTCTTAAAAAAAGAACAAAGAAAGTTTGTATATTTTAAAGGGAGAGAAATCACATGTGGTACAGATGGTGATAGATTGGTAGATGTGATTGTAGTAAGATCAGGTAGTTCTTACTGGATTGCATCTGTTTTCTTTTTGAAGTATGAATCAAGTCTTCAACTAAGAACGAGGAGTGAAGATTTTGAAGATTTCAGGAAAGAGACTGTGGGGAAATGTCGTCATTGACAGGGGAAAAAGGTGACATTAAAATGCTAAAATTGGGCTTCCCTGGTGGCACAGTGGTTGAGAGTCCGCCTGCCGATGCAGGGGACACAGGTTCGTGCCCCGGTCCAGGAAGATCCCACATGCCGCGGAGTGGCTGGGCACATGAGCGATGGCCACTGAGCCTGCGCTTCCGGAGCCTGTGCTCCGCAACGGGAGAGGCCACAACAGTGAGAGGCCCACATACCAAAAAAAAAAAAAAAAAAAAAAAAAATGCTAAAATTGTCTAGAAATGTTGTGGCCTATTTGTGATTATGAATTTGTCACCAGTGTTACTTCAAGGAGTGTTCATATCTTTGGATCCACACATTAAGTGGCTGAATGGGTCAACTAGGGTTAGGTATTGCTGGGCATATTTAAGGGTATGTGCAGGGATTGGTTATAGACCATAGGATATAGATTGGTTAAGAAGAGAAATCAACACTTGCGTGCAAAGAGATTTAATGGAAACTGAAGTGTAAAGTTGCAGATGGATTGAAAGTATTGATGGATCAGTCAATTGCTGGAGCGAGTAAGTCAACGGGAGGGTTGGTAGTTAATGGATGGTCAAAAACAGCAGTGTTTGAAATTAAGATTTTAGAATTGGTAAAGTTATTGGTGATGACAAAGACTTGGGTATGCCATGTAAGCGAACAACCATAGAAGTACGATGAGTGAAGAGACACTGTATAGTCTAAAGGAGTGAAAGAACTGATAGGCTGTTGGATGATCCTCCTATATGGATATCAAAGTTGTCAAGAATGGTAACAGACAAAGGTGAATAAAGGATAGTAATCCAGGTGCAAAAGACCCACTTGGCTAGTCTCCTGGATTCAGTGTTCCCTACACCCAAGCCCCTGAATGACTCCTTAGGAGTATCTGGTCAACCCCACACCTGCCTAGGAGCCAGAAAATGCCTCACAGGGGGAAAACAGGAACTGGGTCTCAGATGGTTCTCCACCTGGTGTATCATACCTGGATGATACTTACAAACTATTCCAAAATGTGGAAACCCTGAAATTCAGAACCTCGGGTAGTACTGACAGAATAGAAAATAAGATCATAGTATAATGTTACCAGTATTATTTCTTTCCTGATACATTTTTATAAAAATGGTACTGTACATGGTTTTTAATTTTTAAAATAAAATTACTTGAATGCTTTTGATTTTTGTTCTTTTGCTTTTCCCCTGACCAACCGAACTAAATACATCTGAGAATCAATTCTTTCTTGCTAAGGAACATCTGCTTATTTTTCCTTCAGAGGGGGGAAAATATCTATATTTCCATTATATGATTTCTACCCTTTCCCTATATAATTGCTTCTATTAAATGATAGGTTTTCCTAATTCAGATCTATGTAAAAAATTCATAATAACGATAGACTCAGTGTTGTTAAATAGTTTATTTAAATGACCTAGTAAAGAACTAAGATAAATGCTCTAAGATCCTGAAATGTGGGCGAGTCTGCTGCCTGATTTAAAGAAATGTCTCCCTTCCATGCTATATAGGAGACACTGATTTAAAAGACGGAGAGACGGGGGGGGGGGGAGAGAGAGAGAGAGAGAGAGAGAGAGAGAGAGAGAGAGAGAGAGAGAGAGAGA
>RJWK010011919.1:0-30203 GCA_004363435.1 Platanista minor | reverse complement strand
AATGTTAATATGAAAAATGTGAATACATCCAGCTAACTGGCTGGAAAATACTCTCTGGAGCTGTAGCTTTGTTTTGTTTTTTTTTCCTTCCTGAGGCTGTACCTGTGTGGTTTCATTGAAGAGTTTCTTGAGCAGACATTGTCGGAAATTCAGGGAAAAGGCTCCAAGGGTTTCTTAGAAATGTATTTCATGGTACAGTATCAAGGGACAGCATTTATTTTGGATGTGCTTCCACAGGAGAATTGAGATGCTGTGGGGTAATATTGGTTTTCTTCCCCCACATAGAATGTTAGTGGTCGTAAATTAATTATAAGCCAAAAATTAACATGCTCCCAAAAGTCAAACGGAAATATCTTAGTGTTTCTCTTCTCCTTTTCAAAATTCTAGGGGACTTGGCTCCGAACGAACCGTGCTCCCACTTATCAAAGGATCCAGTGTGTGTTAATTCTGTTACTCACTCAAATGAGAATTTTTTTCTTTTTCTTTCCTTTCTCTGTTTGATCTCTCCTAAAGCAACGCTGCAAAAAGAAAACACACCAGATTCAAAAATCTACAAAATAAATTAATCTGCAAATAATGCTCTAGTATTCAGAGACGCAAGCTAGTATTTGAGGGGAAAGGAAAAAAGTCTTCCCACCTTGACCCCCCTCACAAAGAAGACAACTAAAATGTCAGTTTTCTGTGTTCTGTGAGGTAGCCTCCATCACAGAATGGAAAGTAGAAATGTCTTGTCTTCTTTGTCACCATTCACTGCCCTTTGTATACACTCTTCTGCGTTCCAACAGGAGGGATAGTCTTGACCCAACTGCCACTCGACAGTTCACATAGTCAATTAACAGTGATTTGCGCTGATGGGTTAAAAAAAGGAGGGGGGCAAAAGATGGCACAGTTAAACTAGAGAGAGAATAATCCTCAAACTGTGTCCATTTGGCCTTTGGAGGCTCTTGTTTTAACATGATGGCAGTGATGTGATACGTAGAATTTCTCGGTTCTTAATCTAATGCTTCATATCATGAAGTTTAATGAGGAAAAGTCATCTCATTTTGCCTTCGTTTTTAGCTTCTCCTTATTTCCATAGATGGAATTATTTATGTCACTTCCAAAATTGACTGTTCCAAAACACCAACCTGAAGAAAAGCAACCTTTTGCACTCCTGGCTCCTTCACGATTTCCCTACAAGAGATACTTATTTTCGCTTTTGAAGATTTTTCCACCTGCTAGTCTAACCTTAAGTAAATATCCCATTTGTTTCCACAAAGTGCATAATTAACTGAATGAATGAAAATGTAGCTATGAATTTAAAAGCAAAATGCACATGAATAGTCTTTAATTCCAATAATTCAGTTCCAGATAATTCATAATTCCTTCATAATTCTTAATTAACAGGTGGGTCATGTACCTTGTACATACTAGTCTTCAGAACAAAAGTCATAGCAGTGCTGGCAAAGTCTAAAAAAGGTCCAGAAAAATAAGGAAAGAAATTGAGTAGTTTTCATGTGATAAAGACAAATGGTTAGGTGTATGTAGTCTAGAAAGCAGGAGACTGAGAAACAGCTATTGAGTTTTAACTCAAGAGTGGTGTGTGAATGAGTGGAGATGAGAACATACATGATGTACCCTAACTATTGCTTCTCTTAGTAGAGGCTGTCTCACAGAGTAAAATTGTGAGATCAGGTAAGGAACAGCCACAGAAAAACTGCTGATGGATACACGTTTCATTTCACATACTGATTCTTTGTAAGTTTTATATCTTAAATTGTCCGTGTTGCTAAAAAAAATAAGAAAAAAAGTTAAACCAAACAAACCAGAAAACACCAGCATCTTAAAAGGAGGGGTCCACTGTGGGGTAAAAGGGACAAAATATTCCTAGAGGGTAATTGTGCAGTATTCATCAAAGGCCCTACAAATGCTTGATTCCGTAATCCACATTCTAGATTATATTCTTCCAGGAAATAACAGTAGTAATGTGAGTAGTAGAACACGAGCATGTTCAGAAAAGCTACAAGTCATACTAATCAAAAAGTATAGCTGGTTAACTAAATCAAATACTATTCATAGTAAAATCCATGTTACAGAAAAATATTTTATGATATAGGGAAATGCTCATAACATAGAATTAATTTGAAAGATTTTTTTTTTTTTTTTTTTTTTGCGGTACACGGGCCTCTCGCTGTTGTGGCCTCTCCCGTTGCGGAGCACAGGCTCCGGACGCGCAGGCTCAGTGGCCATGGCTCACGGGCCCAGCCACTCCACGGCATGTGGGATCTTCCCGGACCGGGGCACGAACCCTAATTTGAAAGATATTTTGAAACAGATTATAGGGTTTGATCTATTTTTGAGGAATAGAGAGTATGTGAAGGTCACCATGAGACACGTGCATACGTGTGTTTCCAACTACTGTTAGCATTGATCTTTGAAAATATTATTTTAGGCAATTTTCCCCAAAATTATATTTAAATTATGTAATTACTCTTTAATCAGAAAAAAAATCAATAAATGTTCTATTGAGGGTGATTTTAGCATTTGGTGATTCCCTTTGTAGAAATGAGAATCAAGTTGGGAAGTAGAAAATCATAAGGAGAAATTAGCATGATTTTCTTAGATTTGGGAGCTTGCACTTGTGTCATCACAGATACCTGACAATGTTCCAAAGCATGGTGACCATCAGAGTTCTAAACTCTAGTTTAAACTCTGCTACTTTGGCGCTCTGGCAGCCTCTATGCTTGTCTTTTTTTTTTTTTTTTCTAATAAATTCCCACAGTCCCAAGAGGACTGTGCTCTTAGGCATCCTCTTAGGGACCTCCCTTTTAAACTCTACACAATGATGAAGTTCAGAGTACCCACCGGAGAGCCTGTCCCACTAAGACTGAATACACATCTGGCTTCTGCCCTGACAGTAAGCCTTTCCTGCATTTGGAGGTCCAGTAAGTATAATAAATCCTGCTTGTAAAATTACCTAACCTCAGAGAAGGCTTTTCTTCACCTGAGTGCTCTTGGGTCCTCTCTTGTGAGGGCACGCAGTGAGTGCCTGGTCATTATCGTCCTATCACGATGTATCACAATTTCATATGCTCTGTTCTATAGCCATAAAGTGAAAATTACACAATACCTTCATATTGTCTAAAGCGATCAAAATGTATGGGTGGAAAACAGAGGATCAAGTCAGGAAAACAGCTTATCTTTTCTTTTTTACAGATGTTCATGTTTGACTTTTTAAGTTTTCTTCTTTCAGCCAGAAAGTACAGCTTACAGTGTGACGATAAAAACCCAGTAACCTCCCAATCAGATACACAGAATGGTCATGGAGTTTCGTCCCTAGAGTTCTTAGGGTAATGAAAAATCCACATGTACACACAACAGCCCATAATGCAGCTTAAGCAACAAAACTACTGCTGACTGGTAGCTTTTCCTGTATTTACATGTCCTTGTAAGATGCAGAAAGAAAAATAAATAGTTGGATTAAAAATGTCCATGCCACAACATTTAGCCATCCCTAACTGTGCCCTCAGGCTTTTCCTGCAATGGGAGGGTGCAGTATATATAATAAATAAATACACAGAGGGAAATGCCTTCCCAGGCCCCCGCTGCTACTCAGCTTACACCCCACAGCAGAAGACTCGATTTCACTTTTATCATTATTGTAGCTGGCAGTCGTTTAGACAATTATCCAGTGCTTGTCAAGAAGCTTAATTCAATTATTTACAATGTTGACCTCCCATAACAGTTAATTCCTTAAAGTTCCCTCATGTAAGGATGGAACGCTATTTTATTTTGGGCAGGAGAGAGGGGAGAGGGGAGCAGAATAGATTTCTAGTTAGGTTGTAAATGAACTGTAGAATCCCATGCTCCTGGATCTACTTCTGCTTCCAACTGCGTTTGGAACACAGAGAAATTCAGATGAATAATATTGTTGTCAGAGTTGATTTCTCTTGCTTTCCCATGAAGATGTCAGCAGGAATTCGTCTTTCCTGATTGACGTGCTATGTCAACGTCAAAGGGAGAAGTCAAGGAGGGTTATTCTCATTCCATGTTTTATAGAATGAAGTTCTTCCATTTTTCTAAGGTTTAAAAACAAAACACATCTATTGGACACCTGGGCCCTCCCTAAAATGTTACGATGGCAAATGACGTGGGGAAACCATTTTGAAATGTTGTTTTGTTGTTTTTTGTAGCGGTCGTAATGACAGCAATTGAAAACTTTAAAAAGGTCTTCTCTCGTATTCTGCTTTATAGCAATTAGCTGAATGCGGGCATAGAGTTATTTGGCTTGTTCTCTCGGCATAAATATGCCCAAGACTGGAATTAACTACATGGTCCTGTCTTGTCCGTCCCTATCTTTCCTCCTGTGAGTATTTGAAAACTTATACTCTGGATGAAAGTTTATTCTTCTTGGCCTGTCCCGCCAAGATTGAATTTTTACCCCTCACTTAACAAAATGCAGAGGACTTTCAGATATATGCTGTGCGGTATTCTATTCGGTGGCTGACTTATTTTTCCTTCTGACATACCCTGGCTACCCAAATTTGCAGGCAAATTCTGTGAACGTCTGAAGCTATAGGAACCTAACACATCTGCAAATGATACTGGGGAAAAAAAAAAAAATGGTGCTCACTTAAAACACTAGCTTTTGTAATAATGGTAACTAATCAAACAAAGCTGTTTATCTACTTTCAAGGCAATATTGAATGGCTGCTTATTTCTTATCTTGTCTTCATCCTCTTGGTACCATGCCAATAACCATTCATGATCAACAAGGCTCCACTGTAAGATCTGTAGGCAATTTGCTTTTAGAACTCAAAATTTTAATAAAGGATGAGAGAAGGTAGCCTGATCAGTGATTCTACATACGTTCCATAGCTGTTTCTGTTTGTTTGTTTACTTGCTTTTGCACAGCTGGTTTTATAAGTAGTAATTCTGGGCATATTAAAGAGGTAAGAGTGTTAAATATATAAAGGCATATTTAAAGGTAGTACTCATCAGATGTTTGCAAAGCTAACGATTTGACCTTTTCTGTCCCCTTCCTCATGCCTCCTTTATCTTGGTAGAGTCAGGTGACCGAATGAGATATTTGTAAGACTCAGTTTTTCAATATGCTGATTTTCAGGCTTGAAGCACTAGGAGAAGATACCATTGCCGTGCGTACATTTATAATATATATTCTGTAGAGCATCCACAACACAGCACGAAAGAAGACCGCTGTAAATGATTACGTGTGGAAGTAGAAGTTAGCCTGTGCGCTTGCAGTAGCTGCCTTCTTCCTTGGTCTCCCCGACTCCAGCCTCTTCCTGTTTCCAGCCTGGCCCACGTTCTCCTGCCAGAATAAACTTCCTGGTGTAGTGGAGAACCCAGTATGAGCCTCAACTCTGTCTGGGCTTGGCGTGTAAACTGATGGACGGTTACGACAAGATGTTTATCTGTAGGAGGGCTCAGGGAGCCTTTGGGAGAAAGCCATCTTGAGGGAAAAGGAGAATTCAAAAGGAAAAGCTTGAGCAAGTAATAAAAGCTGAGTTGTCAGAGGTGAGGGATGGTTCTGCGTTCATCCAGGAGCCTATGATTATTCTACTGGATTTCAAGTTTTCATGCAGAGGAAAGCTGTGGGGCTAAAGCAAGGAGAAATATGACACTAAAGTTCCTGTATACCCTTAAGAGCCAAACCCTCAGTAACTGGTGTGCTGCAAACTGTGGCTAACACAAAGGGTCAAAGGGTACTTGCCCTCATTGCTCCACAATCCACAGGGTCCAAAATGTGTTTCTGCCCGTAGAATTTAGAGTGCCCTGGAGGATAGAGTTTTCTCTAAAATAGTGCTGTAAGAGATAAGGAGACACCTTGCCCTGTGCTGGCAGTTAGTGAGGCACAAGCTGACTCTGGTAGGCGGCCCGGGGCCCTCCTGTAGGGCCAGCACTACGCAAGGGACGCCCCCTGGGGACCGACCACATTTATTTGTGGACAAGTGTGAAATGCTCCCCAAGACTGTGAGAAATACTTGAGGCAAGCTGTAGTTGGAGCTGACGTATTGAGTGAGTGTGTGGAGGGAAAGAGAGAGAGGAATTGGCCCTTTAAAAATGACCAAAGGGCTTCCCTGGTGGCGCAGTGGTTGAGAGTCCGCCTGCCGAGGCAGGGGACGCGGGTTCGTGCCCCGCTCCGGGAAGATCCCACATGCCGCGGAGCGGCTGGGCCCGTGAGCCATGGCCGCTGAGCCTGCGCGTCCGGAGCCTGTGCTCCGCAACGGGAGAGGCCACGACAGCGAGAGGCCCGCGAACCGCAAAAATAAATAAATAAATACATAAATAAATAATGACAAAATATGTAAATCCTGTGGAAAATTCAGACACTGCTAACATCCAAGTACCAGATAAAAGAGATGTTAATATTTTGCCGTATTTGCTTGAGATTCCCATTTTATACTTTTTCTGTTTAAAAAATAAAACTTTACACGTATATCTCTTTTCCTTTCTGCTTCCCCATAGGTAATGATCATCAGGGAAATGACATATGTGAATCCATTAATGCTTTTGTTTTTGAATTTTAATAATAGTATATGATACACAAATTTCAAAACATTTACATTTTTTAAATGCTTGATCAATTCTTTTGTTTAAAATGTTGTATAGTATGCCATCATTTGAATGAACTGTAATTAATTTATGGATTTGAGACACTGAGATATATGCTGTTATTGTTGATTTGAGCAAATTTTTACACACAAGTTCATGGTACACTTCCCATGTTCAAAATATTCCAGAAATTTCTATTGTTTGTTTGTTTACTTTGGCCACACTGTGTGGCCTGTGGGATCTTAGTTCCCTGACCAGGGATTGAACCCAGGTCCTCAGCAGTGAGAGTGCGGTGTCCTAGCCATTGGGCCACCAGGGAATTCCCCAGAAACTTCTATGTGGAAGAGAGCTCAAACCATCCAGCCTGGATTTGGCCACTTTCAGACTTCAGTCCATCTTTCCTCTCCTCCTCCAAGTACAGCAGACCCTGCCCATGTCACTCAAATGGCCATTTCATAAACTTTTCTGCTACCGTTTTTTCTAAAACCCCTTCTTCTGTCTGGGGTACCTACCTCTACTCTCCACCCCAGACCAAAACTACTGTCCATGTGGTGAATCACAGTGCGATTTTTGAAGCCCAGATTTTCACTTTTTTTTCTCTCCCCAGTTGGTTTAATCTTCCCTCTTCTGTATTTTCATGTTTCGTCTCGATGATAGGATTTGTTATACCTGGCCTTCCACTTCTGTTATAACACGTGTGCCCTCCCAGGTTTTGATCTCTGGATCATCTTCGGATGCTTTCACAATGTAAAAATAAATGAATTAATAAGTGAAAACAGTAAAAACAAGTAAATGTTTAATGAAATTGAGAGGAAACGATAACAATGAATCTGAAAGTGGTCTTCGTTTTCCTTAAAACCCATAAACCCATGACTGCATTATTCATGACATAAGCTGTCCTCCCTAGGATTGTAAAAGGATGCCAAGGGGGCCAGATGAAAATGGATCCAGTCAAAAGCATCACAGGACACTGTTGCCAGTAAGGGACAAGGTATAGAAGAAAACTCATTTTCTGTTACTGATCTCAGAATAGCGCGTGCGTGTGTTCGAGCACGCTCACGTTCCTTGGTCAAATACTTCATTGTGATTAAGAGCAATTCACCGGGCAATATACGAGGCAGTTGTAAATAGAGCTGGCTTGAGTCGGAGAAAACCCTTTTTGCCAGGAGGGAAATCCTGGATTGAGAGAGGTACAGACTCAGGCACTCATCCTTGTCCCTGTTCCAGATCACAGGCATCTCTGGTAAGAGCCAAAGCCTGTTACACTATTAGAAAGAAAATCACTCGGCTCCCCCCGTCTTTTGCATCCAATTTATGTCCAATTTGCAGACTTTCAACCTTGCAACCTCACAGTTCATAAAATCAAACTCAGCCTGGGCTAAGTCTCCAGGTAATGGATTTAGGATCACGGGAGGTGTTACCTGCAGTTCATGATGGGTAACTTTCTTGTTAACTAAAGTCCCTTTAGCTAAATGAGTTCCAGGTTTAAGTCTCCCTTCTTTCTTTTTTTTGGCAGGGATTTGGGGACGGGGGTGGGGTGGGCATAGAACTTTATTAGGCTGCACGTGGAGAGCTTTTCATTGCAAAGGCAACAGAAAAAAAAAAAAAGGGGGGGGATAAGCCAGTCTTTGTATAAACGGAAGGTGGTGAAAGGAAGACTGTGTACGGGGGCCGGAGGATCAACCCTCCGGCTCCACTCAGCCTACGTAAGGGCTCCGGGAGCCGGCCTGGTGCTCGCAGCGGAGCCGGACGATTTCCGCAGGTGACTGGGCTCTGCGGGGAGAGAGAAACCACAGAGGCAGGGGCTGGAGGGACGCGGTGTGGACATTCAGCCTCTCTCACCCACTCCTGTGCCCTTGTTCCCAACAACGAATTCACTTTCATCCACTTGCCTTGGGGACTTCCAATCAGTAGCCCATTGTTGAAGGCAGGTCAGTTTAACATCCTAGGTGTGTCTGAGCGTGTATGTGAATGTACACACCACACTGAAACACACGCATGTGCTCACACTTCCGACTGAGGATCTGGTCCAGAAGCCTGGAGGGAAATAACCCTTCTAAGATGAGTAGTTCTTCAACTGTCAATCTCAGGAGTGGGGTTAATTGGATGTCTGTGTTTTTAAAGCAAGTCATTTATTGAGTCACTCCACTTAAAAAGCTAATGAAATGCTCTTTAATTTGGGCTTTCTGTTATTCCTTAACCCAAGACGAGCCACTTCTATACTTAATTTCTTTGAAAAATTATTTCCCCTCTAAAAATCGCATGGCTGCATGTATTTCGTCACTCATCCGTATATTCACATCTCTTAAGCTCTTCACATGGCTTTCCTACTCCCTGGCCTGGTGGTTTTGCCCTCTTTCTTTCTGGTTTATTTGAAGCTTTCCTTGTCTTTTCTGATCTCTCAAAGAGTGTGGTCAAATAACCTACTTTTAGATGAATAAGTACTGTTCCTAGTCTTGGAACTTTCAGTGAAAGAGCTGAGTACTTCCCTTATTGCCCTTTTGTCCTATAGAATGAAAATGCTCTGTTACATAATTTGTTTACAAATCATAGTTTCTCCTATCATAGGGAGATTATTGCCATGTGGGCCAGTATTGACACTGTATACATTGTTTGTTTTGAGACTAATAAATGATAGACAACCTATTATGGTATTATATGTATATATATATATATATATATATATATATATATACTTATAGTTTATAGTCATAGTTATGGTTATAGTTATAGTTATATATGAACCTTACTGTGCTTCCATTTTCTCCACTTCCACATCTGTAAAATGGATATATTTTTTATCAGGTTAGTGGATTGTAGCATAAACCTCTTATCTTTAAATAGGTGCTCAACTCGTAGTGGGGATTTTTTTTTTAGAGGGGGAGGTTTGCATGATATTATTCTCATCCTGTATCTCTCAACAAAGTTCACTGAGAAAGAAAACAATGATTTCCTCTTTCCAAAACTCTACATAAACTCATTTCACCTTCTTGCTGTTGTAGAAACACTTAACACACAGATTTGAGAAAGGTCTTCAAGGAAATATGCTGGAATACTTTGGAAATGGGTGGCAAAGATTCTGGAATCTCAGTCTAATTACTCAACACACATGTACATAATCATCGGGGAAAACCGTTCAAGTTCAGTCAACCTTGATGAATTGTTGGAATCGTCTCTGGCTGATGTCATTTCTCTCTCCTACCTGCTTTGCCTTTGAGGGCAGATATACCCCTTCTTGACATTCGGGTGCTCTCCCCTGCTCTCCCTGGCTTTTAGGAGGTAGGTGGTGACTACCTAAGAAGAGGCCAATTGGCTCAATGCCTTGGGTCTTGTGAATCACCGTTTCATTCAAAGGAGCTACCACCATGCAGGGCCTCAATTTCAATGTAGCAATCTATGAATTTGAGGGAAAAGAAGCTGAAGGACTAATTGGAAAATTTAAGTCACCTTTTAGTCACGTGCCCTTGGAGACTGAACCTACTCACTGAGAACTTGGCCTCCAGACTCGTGTCCTTTGGTTTGTGCGAGGCGTCTGGAGGGAAACCATGAGCCCAGTGTGGTGTCCTGGGTGGGAAGGGTGGTTGAGCTGAACCCCAAACACCTTTCCCTGCCATACACCCCTGAGCAGCTCAGAGTTTGCCTTTACAAGCCAAGCATCAGAAAATGTCTACAAAATGAGGTTGGGACAATTATACGGTGGTAGCCGTGTACTATTTTAAAAACAAGATGGGGGACTCCTAGGTGTTCAGGGTTTGGCAAACAAATTTAGCAAAATATTTTTGATTTGGAAATGTAGAGGACACCCTGTCCCCAGGACACTTGTCTTTTATTTCTGTTAACAACATAAAATGAGTTTTAAAACACATTACTGCTTTTAATTCACCAAAGCTCTATTCGTTCAAAAGGACATTAGTAAGATAAATATTAGGAAGGTAGAAGCAAGTTTATCAACAGTTGGAATTAATATGATCGTCTATAAAAGAAAGCAAGAGAACCAACAAAAATAATTTGAAGTAACAGGTATAAGTTGTTGGTGGCTATTCATAAAAACAATATAGAGGGATCAATTATTTATCTAAAAGTCAAGGTTAGCCTTGAATTAAATTTGAGATTAGTCACTTACTAGCTGGGTGAATATACTCAACCTTTCTGTGTCTTTTTATTTATCTTTTAAATGCAGCCGATAATAGTTTCCGGTTTGAATAATTATTGTAAGAATAACTGATATAGCATCTATAAAACATTCAGCACCAAGCCTCCCATAGACATGCCTAATAATATTAGTTTTAATAGGTTAAAAATGAAATTTTAAAATGATCTCATCCAAAATTGCCATTAAAATGTCAAAAAAAATTTCTTAGAAAAATTTTAGGAAAAAAAAAAGTAGGACTGATAAGAAAAGTACTAGACTTTATTATGGGATGCTAGATGTACTTTGACTAATGAAATAATATGCTATCTTTATAAATTAGGAGGCTCAATATTATAGTGATATTAGCATATACATAATCCATTGACTATTTAGTGTTTACTGTATAGCGTTTATTGTATAATGATTAATGTATGTGTGTGTATCTCAATTACTATTTCTATCAACTCAGTGAAGAAGGAATTATTTTGCTTAATTTATAAAAGAGGATATTGGGGCTTAAAGAAGGAAAAATCACAAGTCCATACAGCTGATAATTGAGGGAATGTGAAATTGAGGAAAAGTGTATAATTTATTTCTAATTTAAGAAATTAATAGGACTTTGGAATTGCCTAAATGGTTCAAAGTTAACTGGAAAAGACAAATCCATGAGAGCAGCCAAGGGTAGTTTTCAAACAAAGAATAGCATATGTACAATTGTCTCACCAGGTATTAAAATATATTATAAAACCATGAAAGGACAAATTCATGGTACAGAAGAGCATCAAGAAATAGAATCAAAAATAAATGATGTTAGCTTAGGTTTGCTTTAAAATCGGTGTCTAAGGTAAACATTTTTATGCAGATAGCTTGCATGCAGGGAATCCTCTCAATGGGCAGGAGAAGGCAACCGGAAAGACCGGAAGAAGGAAAGAGGCAGAGCCAACCTAGGGATGCATTATCTAGTTAATAACGCAAGTGGGAGTCTGGACTTGGTCCCACTGGGGACTCTCCGAGGATCCATGTAAAATACAGCTTCTTCATCGAGGGACAGAGATCTGTGTATTTATCCAGTCTCCCATCCCACACACGTGGGTCAGGGGTTACCCTCGGTCAAGGGTACTTATTCACTTGAACGTCCAGATTTGTGCCTGTGTCATAGTGGCTGAGTGGTTTCACCACGCATCCTATGCAACTGTGGCAAAACAAGTTCTGGGGCTGCAAGGGAGAGATTTCTGTTTTCAGCGGAAGCAAGTTGCAGTCAGATTTCAGTCCACTGGTGGCTGCAGCGGTGACGAGAGTAGAAAATGGGCTGAAAAGATGTGGTGATGCAAGAGCAGTATTAGATCATAGTGAAGTAGTTTGTAGTAAAAGTGGCACTTCAAAAACACGGAGGAAATAGTGCTTTATTTGATTATAGAGTTAGGAAAACTGGTAAAAGATGAATAAAATTTAAGTTTCATGAGGTTAAGTTCCAGGTGAAATAATAATTTAAATGGTAGAAAATAAAAATACTAAAGGATTAGAAGAAAATTCAGGTGAGTAGTTTTTCTTTGATCATTTGTTTAAGTTTTTGTTTTTTAACAATCTTAGGGATGGAACAGACTTGGTAGCCATAATATTTAAGACTAAAAACCATGGATGAAAATATTACAGCTAATTTTTTAAGCTTTTAAAGTTAATCCAAAATAGATTTTGCTCTTCAAAAGTTGCTTTTCTTCTCCAACTAAACAGTTTTATTAAATTAAATAAACATACCTGAAGTTTTACTATTTAGTTGCCAAAGTACTCATACCCACTCTCTGTACTAATATACTAATATGTAATGTTCTGTGTTCAGCACTTAGTAACTGAAAAACATATGATCAAAGAGAGATCTAAACTACCCTTAAATATATATCTAAGATCTAGACAATGTTTTTTTAAGATCAAAGTCAGATTTATACTTATAATCTATTAGGGGTGTAGATGCATAAATGGGACTTTGAAGCAATTTAAGAGTAAAAGTTTTCCTGTCTTAATTTCACTGCTATTTGTATTATTTTAATATGGTAATTTGAGACATATCTTTTTTTGTCAGAGTTGGAGAAACGGTGGTTTAGTGGTGATGGCCACATACACAGAAATTACTTTATTTTTGGAGAATTATAAAGTGAAGAATTTAGGCAATTAGTTGAATACTTATTATCACCACCACCCCCTAGCCCACATGCCTAAACATGTGTCATCAAAAACCTTTTGGTCTAAGTTGTAAATACATTTGATTATTTCCCTACTTAGCTTTTATAATTTGATACAATTTTATATGTTCAGAAAGTAGCTTGATTAACAGAGGGTAGCATAAGTACATTTTTAGTAGGCACTTTTATCATTGTATGGTTTGTGAAGTACTCTCAAATGAGCAGTGAATTTGAATTTTTTTCTAATTCAGATTCAAATAATTTTTTAACCTCTTCCCTATAACAATCTCATTTTTACAATCAGTGTAAATTGGAAAACATAGTTTCTAGCCTTAAGTCTTCTCAGAGACACTTTAAGTTGTGTGTGGGCCAAGATCTAAACAAACCAAAAACAAAAAAACACAGCAACAAAAATAACCATTCAGCTGTGTAATTGTCAGAAAAATGCTATATAGAAGAGAAATGGTCCTAGCCATGAGCCTAAGATTAAGTAATTCCCCCAAATAATATGTATGTGGCAGCCTTTTTAGTTTTTTAGCATCTTTCTTCATGCATCTGTTTTTCTGACCACGTTTTTCTGAAATGGATTTCATATTCAGTGGGACCAAATGTTTTCATTTGTGTTTTGTAACTGACTTGCTTTCAGTCTACTGTGAGGACTTAGCAAACACAAACGATTAATTCTAAAACAACTGGAAAATTAGGTGAGAAAAAAATTGGCCACAAATTGATTGTATAGTGCAGCATTAACCCAAAGAAACTCATTTTTTGAATTTTCCAGTTTGGGGACATTAGGGAAACATGATTTTGGACAGAATTTGTGATGCTTTTTTCTCCATGGGCTTTGAAAGAGAATATCTTTGGGAAATAATCAACAGCTAGAATTTGTTCTGGCTGGTACTTCTTTTTCCTTTCGGCCTGTCATGTTCTTTATAATTTTTTTTACTTTAATAATATGCAAAGACTTGAATGTGCAAGGCTGTCATACTTTCCACTGGGCTTCAAAGAAAGAAAGCAGAATGAAGCTTGTTGTAAACTTTTATTTCCATTTTCTGTTTTATGTAACCTTATTTTAGTAGCTCCAGTAAAATGTAACCACATTAACCAACGCTTAATTTAGACTAAATTTGGACTAAATGAAGAAAGCCAAAAAATAGCATAGAAACAAACAAATTTGGAAGTGTGTCTGCCACTACATCAGATGTTGTCAAGTCACAACTTCTCATTTGTTGGTTAAAAAAAAAGAGAAACAGGAAGATGACTGAAATCAATTGCTAGAAATATTTGGGCAATCAGGCTTAATTATTCTTTTCTATTTGGTGTTGTAGTTAAGTAAAATTATAAAATTAAATGAAATGACGTTATGGAATGAAACGTGATTCTTTGCTGAATTCAAATTGGCGACAGTATTACTAGTCAATGGCGTTTTTATATAAAGTTTATATCGTATGTTCCATTTATTGAAAATCATGGATTTCTACACAAGTTAATGAAATTATAATATACCCTACTGTATCTGAACATACTATGAGAGTTTGATAATACAGACAATGGTGGGATAAGTTCAATGTTCCTTAAAGTGTAATTAACATCTGTGTTTTCTTTGTACCTATTTATCAGTCAACTACTAAATTGCTTGTGAGCCACTACAAAAATACCTTATATTTGTTTAATGTTTTACAGAATACAAAATAACTTTATAGGGTTTTGGGTTTTTTTTAATCCAAACAGTTGTCCATGATATCTGACCTTTCAAAGCATGTGATTGGTCTTAGATATTATGACTCAAGATCCAGTGCATTTCTAGAATATCCGGATACATTATATGTTTATGCTATATAAAAACACACTGTTGTACTTTACCCCTTTAAATGCAGATAGTTGCTAGCTGTATTTATTTTAAATAACCTGAAATTTTAGCAAATTAATATAAAAACTAACATGTATCCAGGACCGGCTTATACTAGGATGTGTACTTCTTTTTTCTTTCTTTTTTTTTTTTTTTTTTTTTTCCCAGCTGTGCTGAGTGCCATGCGGGATCTTAGTTCCCCAACCAGGGATCAAACCCATGCCCTCTGCAGTGGAAGTGCAGAGTCTTAACCACTGGACCGCCAGGGAACTCCCTAGGATGTGTATTTCTGTTCCAATTATGTATTGCTATGCATAGTTTTGGTCAGACAAACTTACTAAAAACTTAGTGGCTTAAAATGACA
This sequence comes from Platanista minor, assembly GCA_004363435.1. Classification (NCBI taxonomy): domain Eukaryota; kingdom Metazoa; phylum Chordata; class Mammalia; order Artiodactyla; family Platanistidae; genus Platanista; species Platanista minor. The sequence continues at coordinate 15,126 of RJWK010011919.1, read as the reverse complement.
ACCATTTTATTCATGTGCTCATGATTCTGCCATTTCGTCAGTGCTTTGCAAGCATAGCTCATCTGCTTCAGTGGCGTTGCTGAGGTTGTTCATGTGTACACTTCCAAGCCAGCCCACTCACATGGCTGGCAGGGTGACTGTTGGAATTCAGAAGTATCCATCGGCCAGTAACCTTGGTTCACACTTCTGAATGGATTTCTTGGTTCTTTTCCTCTAAGCCTCGCTGTGGGACTAGCTTGGGTTTCCTCATAGCACTGGGTTCTTAGGTTTTTCCAAAAGAGCCAGAGCAGATGCTTCCTAAAGGTTAGGCTCAGAACTAACCGTGTCACTTCCGCCACTTTCTCTTGGTTACTATCAATATGATTCACAGGTCTGGCCCATATTTAAGGGAAGGGGATTACATAAGGGTGTGAATATCAGGAGATGTGTTTCCCTGGGAGCCATCAGTGTAACACACAGAAACTTGTCCACAAATGTCCATAGCTTTATTCATAATGGCCCTACCCTGGAAATTACCCAGATGTTTTTCAAAGGATGAATGGTTAAACAAACTATAGTCCATCCATACTGGTAAATGCTACTCAGCAATAAAAAGGAATAAGTGCAAGAACTTGGATTAACCTCAAGGAAATAATGCTGAGTGAAAAAAGCTAATCTTAAAAGGATGCATGCTACCTGATTCCATCTATATAACATCTGTGAAGTAACATTTTACAGAGATGAAGAATGGATTAGCTGTTGCCTGGGGCTGGGGAAGGTAGGCATGGCTATAAATGGGTCAGTGAAGGGAGCCTTGTGGTGATGCTCTAGTTGAGTGTCTTGATCATGGTGGTGCTTAGAGAAGCTACAGATGTGGTAAAATTGCACAGAGCTACACACACACACACACACACACACACACACACGAGTGTATTTAAATAGTAAAGTGTAAACAGGTTCTGTGGGTTGTACCAATGTCACTTTCCTACTTGTGATACTGAATTCTAGTTTTAGGAGGTATAGATATTGGAGGAGGCTGGGTGAAGGGCACTTGAGACCTCCCTGTACATTCTTTGTGACTTCCTGTGAAGCTTTTATTATTTCAAAATCAAAAGTAAAGAGGAAGAAGAAGAAGGTGGCCCTTGGGTTTGAAAGGGGGGTTGGGGGAAATTTGTGCAGTCAAAGGACTTTGGCTCAACCCTGGGTACCCGTCTTCTAATGTACCTAGGATTTTGTCTGTATTCAGGTATGGTGAGTTCAACACATCGGAGACAATTGCCTTTGAGAAGATGGTTTGTCACTCACAGTTCCCAAGAGGAGGGAGGGAACAGGCGCCATGGTATGCAGGACAACGTGGGAAAGCACCAAGGTCAGTCAGGAGGCAGATGGAAAGTGGGGAAAGCACAGACCAGAGCCTTTATTATCGCTTCAGCAGAAAGAAAGGGGTGAGGCAGAGTAAGCAGCTGAGAAGATTTAGAATTGGAGAGTCTGAAGAATGTTGGCAGGCTCTGGCCAAAAGGGCTGGTCCCAAGCTGTCCAGTACCTGGCCTGGGGGTGACTTAAAGGAAAAGGAATAATGGCTTGGAGTGAGAGAATTTGATAACGGTGGTGATTGAGGGGGCAGGTGTGCTCTGGATTGGTTGGTGTTCATATCAAAGGTTCACGCAAAGGCAGGTGGTTTGCTATGTCTAGGAGCCAACTAACCCTGGGAGGGCCAGTCCCACCCCTCCTGGGGTTCGCAAAGCCCCAGCCATCATCAAATACAGAAAATTTTAAAAAACGATTAATGGATGACACCACTTCCTAGCGGTTGTAACAGCAGAGTATCATTTGAGTCTTCAAGGCTCAGTTTCTCCTTCTTTATAATTCGGATAATAACAACATCTAACTCATCAAATTGCCGTATGGGCTAAAAAGGAAATAATCCACATGAAGCACTTACACCAGGGCCTGGCATCTATTAAGCACTCAGTGGTGTTATGCAGTCTTGGACTCTTGAGAAAGCTCTATCTGATACAGTGGTGGGTGGGTTTGGAGGTTTCAATAAATCTTTGCTCAAATAATAATTTATATAATTACTCATTTCAACTTTAGGACTCTGTTCTCCTGAAGCAAGACTCTTTTCAGCTATCTCGTGTCTATTTTGTTGTTACTTATACTAAATTCCAGAATGAACTCTAGTGAGGAATACATTTTGGTAGCAAAGAAATCTTAGTATCATTGTAGGCTATAATGTGTATGAAAGGCCATTTGATTCTCCAGAGAGAAACAGATTTGGGAATTACCTGTATGAAGTGCAATAAAAATAGGTACTCTGACTTTGAACATGCAGTTTCTTCCGTGGCAAAGCACTAACTCAGATCCATACTGTATTTCTAGGAAATGGTTGGTTTCCAGGTGTAATATGCTCAAGCTGCATGCAAACACCAGCTATATATAAAGGGGTAGCTCATTTTCTCTGCAGGAAGATGAATCCTGTTTTGTCAGCTAGAGAAGATTAAAAGTCAGTTGGTAAACGGATAACTTCACCACTGACCTGTGGAACTTCACAGGGGCATCCAGCTAACTGGGGCACCCCTCATCACTTCATAAATTAAGAACACTCCATAAATAACAACTTACTCCAAATTAGATGGGAGAATGACATTTCAGGAGCTGTGGAGATGGGAAAGATGGACAGTTCCCTAGAAAAATGAAAGAGGCCCCTTGGGAGAGCACATAAGGATGGCTTAATTTTAGTCAATGTGACAAGCTGAACACAGGCTTGATAAACCCCAAAACTATATAAATTGTCTAAGAACATTGAGACACTTAACTAAGAGTCTGAAGTCAGGGACCTTTACAGTTGTACTATATTTTCTGCAATATGATATGCAATTAATTCTTCCTTAAGTAAACAAATTGATTAAAATTTCATTATGTCAGTGTCTCACAATAAACCCAGATCCAGTGAACACCTTTCTTTTCACTTATGTAAGTCTTTATAATTAATTCTGGATTTATGTCATTTGCTGGTCAATGTTACAGTCACCTTACTAACTACTTAAGCACTTTGAAAGCTGTCGGAGCTCACAGGAACCACTGAAGCAGTGGGTGCTAGCCCACACTTCTAATCTAATCCTTGTCTTGTGAAGCTTAATTTTCCTGTGCTGCAGCATTTTCTTGTAACCAAGTAATTAAAAGTTAATGTCAGCATTTTATGCACAACAATAATTCTGAGTTTAGATTTCAGCTGGACAGATGCGGTGACATCATTCTGTTCAATACACAGCCTGGTAACGCCTTCTTTCTTTTTTTGTTTTTCAGTTTCAGCCCCCAAAACTATTTTGTCGTAACTGAGAAACCTAAACTATTAGGTGATACGAAGATCCTGAGAATTCTCCATGTGATTGGCTTACCCATATTTGTGTTGTCAACAGGCTTTGGCTGAGCTCCCCAAAGTATTTCAGTGCCATGCATGCAAGGGGCAAGTAGGGAGTCTCCATGAATGCAGAAAATTCTTAAGGGCCTGGTACAATTACCCACCAACTGGGTAGCACGAGCTGGGCAGCAAAATCAAAGCCTTACTTGACACCCGAATCTTGAAGTAAGATGGCACTCCCTTTCACCATATAGGAACGTGCAGAATTTTCAATAACTTTTAAAAATGTGTTCATATGTATTAAATGCTTCAAGAATGACCCCTTTCAGGGTAGACCTTAAATGTCCTCATCACAAAAAGAAGTGGTATGGGGCTTCCCTGGTGGCGCAGTTGTTGAGAGTCCGCCTGCGGATGCAGGGGACGCGGGTTCGTGCCCCGGTCCAGGAGGATCCCATATGCCGCGGAGCTGCTGAGCCCGTGAGCCATGGCCGCTGAGCCTGCGCGTCCGGAGCCTGTGCTCCGCAACGGAAGAGGCCACAACAGTGAGAGGCCCGCATACAACAACAACAACAACAACAACAAAAAAAAAAAAAGAAGTGGTAATTATGTGAGATGTTGGAGGTGTCAGTAGCCATAAGGTTGGCATCATCTTGCAATACGTAAGTGTATGAAATCAACATGCGTACAGCTTCAGCTTACACAGTGTTCTATGTCAATGATGATACAACAGGGGAGAAAAAAGAGTGGCCTTTTGGTAGAAAAAACCCAAAACAAAATCAAATAGACCATAAACATGTAATTTACACTTTTGTCTCATGCAGCTAGAGCAGGATGATCAACCAGATTTTTTCCGGAATTAAGTGTTGAATGTGTGCTTACCCCTTAAATAGGTTATAAGAGAAAACGATTTATACTTCAAGAATCTACAATTCGTATAACATCTAGGATCATAGAATCTTAGACGTGTTCTCTAAGAGCAAAAGAAGAGAATACAAGTGGCTGCATTCATTTTCTGCTCCTTATTAGCTTAGACACCAAAGCCTGCCATCATCGGACCTGAACCAATTTGACATTTTCTGTAGCCAGATCCATAGCTCTCCCATATTATACTGCCTCTATGACTTGTTTGTCTTGCTCCCTGGCCTGAATTATTTTCCCAATACTCCTTCATTAACCAAATTTTTCATATGTTAGAGACCTTGAGTAATACTAAACTTTTATCATTTTTTCTCCTAGCTTTTTTTTTTTTTTTTTTTTTTTGCGGCACGCGGGCCTCTCACTGCTGTGGCCTCTCCCGTTGCGGAGCACAGGCTCCGGACGCGCAGGCTCAGCGGCCATGGCTCACGGACCCAGCCGCTCCGCGGGGTGTGGGATCTTCCCGGACCGGGGCACGAACCCGTGTCCCCAGCATCGGCAGGCGGACTCTCAACCGCTGCGCCACCGGGGAAGCCCTCTACTAGTTTTTTAATTCAAAGTTTTTCTTGATAACTCCTCTCCATAGAACTATCTTATTAACATTATTATTATTAAAATAATGAAGTATACTTGATTAGATGAGACTAAATATGTCTCAGGTTTTCTTGTAGAGGTTGGCTTTCAGTTAACAAGAGATTAAAAAATCTGGGGCAAGAGCCCTGTGATTTTTCTCCCCTAGAAGCTTGGCAAGTGTTAGTGACGGGTAGCGTACGAAGACGTACTCTTGATTGACTTTCACACCTACCTCATCTATCTTCTCTCGTCGAGAATATCCCTTCGGGCATCTTTTAAAATACTCATAATTACACTATGATAGACTTGCACAGTTTAAAAACAAACAAAAAAAATAGATGATCCTTCAGCAACATGTGTGCATGTTTCCTAGACATTTGGAGAAAAAAGGAAAACTGTCACAACATCATGAAATGGTCCTGGATCTGTTGCAGTATCATCAGAAAACTTCATCCACATTAGGTATCTAAACTTATTTTCTATTGTTCTCCACATCTCAGAATAGTTTTGAAATTAGACCTGGGGTCCAATTCTGGGACTTTTCCATTGACTAGAAAGTGCCACCTTGAGTTCCACCCCTGGGAAGGGTCACTGTCAGTATCTCTAAGTGGAGGTAAACATGCCTCCCATGTGGGGTAGTGGGGAAGATTCAGTGGATTGGGGGATTTGTCTTTCTTCTCCAGGCGTTGGCCTTATCTACAAATCTCCCCTGAAGCTGAGCACTTTGAGAGAAAGATGCAAACACAGATGATAGCCTTACATTGTATTCCCTCCATTCCCAGTGTACAACTCCCATTTCTTCCTCACAGAGCTAGAGGGCTGTTATCTTCCTGGAGTAGCCAGACTCAGACAGGTATGCTTATTCCTTTTCTTCTGGAAGTCTTTTCTCAGAAAGCTTTCTTTTCTGCACTTCTCCTCAATTCCTCTCTGTCAGCACACGTTCCATCCTGCCGTTGAGGCCCAGATGGATCTTCTAGAATTATTAGGTCTCTGATAGAGCTATTTCCTTTCTCTGAAGACTTTCCTTGCCCCTGAAGCTGATGTTACATTTTCTAGTTAGAGATATTCTTTGGTGCTGGATTATCTATCCATACCACTTAATCCTATAACAAGTTAAAAGAGCTTCCAGGGTGAGAGCCAGAAGGTTTTTTCCTTTCTTTTTTGTTCCATTCTTTTTTCGTTTAGTCTTTTTTTTTTTTTTTCACATTCTATTTTTTATTTTTTTTAACATCTTTATTGGAGTAAAAGTGCTTAATCTGCATCAGTTGTGTAGGCTAAGAATTCATGATACAACCAGAGGGAACTATTTTCCCTTCATTATTTATTCTCAGCTCATTATTTTTCTAAAAAGGTTTTAAGGTAGCTTCCAAGGCAGTGTATCTGAACCTGAATAATAAATTATTTTGGTATGCATGGCTTTGCACTGTACACTTCCTCAATGCTTTATATCATTTTTATTCTGTTTAACCTCCTGCCAATCCTATGCATTAAACGGCTATATGTCACTCCTGTATACGTTAGAGAAAAACAGATCCTGCTCTGAAGTAGTGAGTTTTCTTTCCTGTACTGCTTCCCCAGTGTGCCTCTCATCCCTTGGGAAGAATACTCTTCTGTTTCCCTGAGTCAGTACTTTAATCACTCATCTTTGAGACCTTGATTGCCAGTGTAATGGATACACTGAATCTGATTATTTTGGAAGGCAATCAGATCAATATCAGAGAAAGGTAGATAGATTACATGTTTTATCAAATGCTAATCCATAACATTCTCAATGAATTCTATTTGGAATTACATGTGGATTGAGAGGAGATGATATTTTTAACGAGGAAACAAATAGAAAATGAACGTCCCAAGGAATGGTCAAATAGTTTAAATAGGAACTAATGCCTCTCTGTTCTCAGATTGTACTTGGAATTCAAGCAGGTTGATGGCAACCAATAACTTCCGAGCGCCTAGAAAGAACAATGATGCAAAAGTACATCTATCCAAAATGGGACTATAGAAAGGATTTATTAAATAGCTTAACTTTATTTGCATTGATAAATGAGCCTTTTTAAAAAAGGATTTTTTTTTTTTTTTAAACTCGGTTCCTAAGTGAGCCCGCTGCAGATGCCTTTTGGGATTTTTGCAGTGTCATTATGAGAAAACATCTGTCTAGGCTTCTTGCAAAATCTCCCCAGCTCCATCCAGGTGTTGAGATTTAAGGATGTGCGGTTCCTTACATCAGCTGCACAGGATGGACTCTCACCCACACTGTCAGCACCTCGTGAACAAGAGAAGGCCCTCTTTGTACCCTTCCTCAAGGCACCTCAGTGTAGCTATCTCATTCTGTTTCAAATTAACATCAGTGGTAATTTCCGCTGGTTATCCTGTGTAAAAGGAACTCTATATCCTTCAACTGTTCTCCGTTTGCAGGGCACTATGGGAGGCTGTTAAGATATGCAAATTGCGTTGTCTCAGTGTCCCTCTCTTGGGGAAATTTTTTTTTCCCTTCCTCTTAGCAAATCTAAAAGAAAACGTTAGAGTTTGGCTCTTAATACTGGAGGGAAAAAGAGCAGTGATGCAGGTTCTCCCTCTGAATCGTCTCTCAAAGAAAGATCTTTCCAATAAGGTTGAATATTAACACTTTGGAAATATTGCAGGAACAAGTTAAAATACATGGTAAGATCACACTATGAAGGAATCTTTACGTATATTGGGGACATGTCACTATCATTTATGTGTTTGCCAGTTATTTTGCTAGAAGTGAAATTCTGCCCCAAAATGAATTCTGCTAATGTGATCTTTAAGTGACTGTGATAAATGATCAAGTCTTCTCTCTTTGACCTAGTAGTTAAGAATACGGAAGGGGTCAGACTGGCACAAGTTCAGATTTCACTTCCATTGACTATGTGATCTAAGTTACTTAAAATCTCTAAGTTTCGGTTTGCTCATCTCTAAAATCAAGATTATCATACCTAGGTCACGGTACTGTTACAAGTCTAGCACAGGATAATATTCCTGTTACATGGTCATCATTCATCCTAGGAAGACTACTATTGTTATTTTTATTTTATTGCTTTGGAAAACTACATAGTTGATTCAATATCAGTATTGAAGCCTAAGCAGTATTGGGGAATTTTTAGTGACACGCTTCTGCATCATGGATCTGATCAGTTGCAGCTGAATTCACTCCATCCACCTGTTGTATGCAATTAGTAGATAATTTATTAGTAAACTAGTAAACTTTCCACAGTAATTAAGCCAGGACAATAATTCTGTTTTTAGCCACAGAAAAAAAATGATACAGATTCTAGTAAATGGCTTATTATAAAGGTAAATTTCTAATTTAAACACCCTATAATAGGTTACTGGTACATTGTGTGACAGTGAATTTTCCACGAGGGCCCTCATGTGTGTCCTTCCCACCCTCTCTTTTTTTTTTTTTTTGGCGGTACGCGGGCCTCTCACTCTTATGGCCTCTCCCGTTGTGGAGCACAGGCTCCGGACACGCAGGCTCAGCGGCCATGGCTCACGGGCCCAGCCGCTCCGCGGCATGTGGGATCTTCCCGGACCGGGGCACGAACCCGCGTCTCCTCTGCATCCGCAGGCGGACTCTCAACCACGGCGCCACCAGGGAAGCCCCCCCACCCCCTCTTGCAGAGCTATAGCCCCTAGCTCTCCCGCCTCACCCTTCTGGATAAAATCCAAATTGCCCAAACAGTGGCTGCTAAGTCAGGGGAATAATTCCTCCCTCTCCTAAGAATCATCCTTAACCAACTATTCCAGAACATAGCCGCTGAAAGACACCACTTGCTGAAGCCCTGTAGAAGAGATCCTGCCCCCTTGCCCAAGTTAGAATGCTCCTTTGCAGTCCTCTCTGACCTTGCATTTTGAAATAAAGGCTTGTGCTTTTGGTACCTTTGTTGGTTTTCCTTCACAGTATTCTGTGGCTTTCTTTTTTTCTAAGTTTAAGAAACACCCTACACAAAGGGCAGAATATCTTACTCTTTACCATCTATAATTGTTTTGAGAATGATGCTTTGAAAGAACAATGACAAATTACAGTTACTGATAAAAAAGCAGACTATCTCAGACAAAGGCCTATATACATCTGTGTTGGGGTTCAGGTCATGTTACCCCAAAATTGGCACCTTGGCATCTTGAGTATTTTCAGGAAATGGCAGAAACAGGAGGGTCACTGTGACCACGACTCCCCTTTGCCTTTCTTTCCTGAGATAGGTTATAAAACCCTCATGTGAGAGGGTCCCTATACCTGCAGGAAAGGAGCGTCTTTATCTCTGCGAAACAAAGGGATGCAAAAGGTCAAATCCTAACAAACGGGCCGTGCTCAGTCCCCCTCCCCTGCCCCCCCAGGTTGCTACAAGTACCTCATACTCCTTAACCGACATTGTCCCCTCCTCATGAGATCTAGCATAGAAATACACCAGCCCCAGTGTTTCTTTGAGTCTTCGTTTCCTTAGGGAAGCTCCCACATCAGGTAAAACTTGTATTAAGCAAATCTGTATGCTTTTCTCCTGTGCATCTCTCTTGGTCCGTTTAAATTTCAGACCCAACCAAGGACCCTAAGAAGTTCAAGGAATGCTTTTTCCTCTCCTCCGTCAGCCTGGTTTTAGACTCTTGGAGATGCCAGATTTAGAATTCATTTCTAGAAATCCCTTTCAACAAAATCTTCCAGTTTCATTAGAAGTAAAGTAACCACCAACACTCTCGACAACTCTTCTCAGATATATAAGAAGATCCGACATAGAATCAAAATAGGTGAACAAAAGCGTAGCTGTCCTAGGAGAGCTCAGCCTAGGAGAGACTCAGACGTTGCCAGTCGAAGAGGCTGTGGACCAGGGATCATCAAACTAAGATCCGGATGCCAAATCCCGCGGGCCTTCTGCCTTTTGTACAGCCTGTGAGTTTAGACTGTTTTTAACATTTTTAAATGGTTGGGGAAAACAGAGAAAGAAGGATTCTCTTTTGTGAGGTGTGACTATTATACGATGTTCCAAATTCAGTGTTAGCAAATAAAGTCTTATTGGAACACAACTATATCCATCTGTTTGGAGGTAGTCAGACTGCTTTGGCCCTATAAAAGCAGAGCTGAGTAGTTGGGAAAGAGACCATAGGCTCCCAATGCAGAGCATACTTACTACGTGGCCCTTTATGGAAAAAGTCAGCTAGCTCCTGCTGCAGACCAGTGAAATCACGTATAGCCATTAGAGTCCTATGTACAAAGTTAGTTTTCATTTGCTCGTATTACAGAGTTAAGGAAATAAAAGCACCATGGGAAATTATATGCAGTGTAATATTGATTATGTAAAATCAAAATGAGTAAATCAGTTATAAAGAAATATGCCTAGATGTTAACAGTACTTGACTTTGGATTGAAATTACACACGTTCTGTCCACTCCATTCCCCCACTGCTTCTCCGTGCTTGGAGGGGATGACTATAAACTAGGAAATCAAAGGAAAGGTAATGAAATCACTTTTAAATGAACTTGATTTGTATGCCAATCTGTTAAATTGTTTCTGCACTTTGGTTCTGGTACATTAAACAAGGAACTTATATTTATAACTATATTCTGTTAATTAAGGCTCCAAAGACCATGTCTAGTTAACTTTATCTCTAAAAATTCATGTAACATGCATTTTTGCTAAAATAACTCTTCAATTATTAAACTGCATTTAATTAAAATTAAAGTATAGTCTAATTCCAGTATCTCTATATCTCACAAGTAAAGCAAATGTTGACAGCTTACTGTTATTTTGCTAAGCTGGGAAAGGTAACACTAATGAATTAGCTACAAATTGTAAATGAAAAATGTGGAATGTAGTCTTGGAGTTAAAGAATACATTTTAGGTTTCAAATGATTTATTTAACTGTTTAGTTATATATGGAGAAAACCCATTTATATAAATATTAATTTTATGGTAAGAATTTTCTTTTTTAATGTTTTTTTAAATGGAAAAGGATAAAAAAAAAAAAACCCTAAAGTCAAGCCCTTTGCTGTAATTCAAGTAAACTCAGAATGATATAGTTCCAACAGATGTTTACCTATATGAAAATGAAATACAGAGATGTGCCTGAGATTGAAAAAGATGTGCACATATGTGCATATATTCAAGGCCAAGTAACTCTACAGATTTATGTCTGATTAATTTAAGTTAAAAGAAATGTCCCTTATAGATTTGTTTTTTCCTGATCAAGATTTGCTATTGTCAGTAATTTTGTAAATGTCTACCCAGAGAGGACATTTGTTATTGGCTAGGCTGATGGATTAGGCCATTTTGGTCATTCTTTATTTACAAAGCATTTGTTTGCCTTGAAGCAAACAGAAACAGGCTTTCAAATCATTATAAAGCCAAGTATTTTTGCAACGAAATGCATGATGAACAGAACTTTGGAGAACCAAGTACGAAACAGACAAAAGATGACCCCTCTTCCAAAATACGCTCATCACTTCCCAGTTATCATGCTTTTACCTCTCCTTTTACAGTGTCTCAATTCCGTTTTGTGATATTGAAGAATACAGTGTTTTGATTGGGAGGAAAATATGTCAAAAAATGGAACAAATTGTCGTCTGAATGGTCATTGTAAATAACTCAGATAAACCCTGTGAATGAAAGAGTATTAAGTTACTTTCAGCCATGCACCTATGTTTTAAGGGAAATCATTAGCTTGCAAAATTAACTCATTAATATGTTGATTTTATTATTATAATTTTTAAAAGATTTATTTATTGGCTGTGTCAGGCCTTGGTTGCGACACGCGGGATCTTTCGTCACATCTCACGGGCTTCTCTCTAGTTGCGGCATGTGGGTTTTCTCTTCTCTAGTTGTGGCGCGCAGGCTCCAGGGCACGTGAGCTCTGTAGTTTGCGGCACTGCGGGCTCTCTAGTTGAGGCACGTGAGCTCAGTAGTTGTGGCACGTGGGCTTTAGCTGCCCCGCGGCATGTGGAATCTTAGTTCCCTGACCAGGGATCAAACCCTCATCCCCTGCATTGTAAGGCAGATTCTTTACCACTGGACCACTGGGAAAGTCCGATTTTATTATTTTTTAATCTTATTAGACCAGGGATGAAAATGCATGATACACAGGATGGACAATACCCCCCCTTCTACACTTGGGACACCCTTTTTCTCTGAACTTGAATAAAAACGGGAATTCTCAACCATCAGCCCAGGCAGCTACTACCATCAACTGAAGTTAGCACCCGTGACAGAAGGGATGCATGCATTCCATGTCAGCTCCCCCAGGGCAAGGCTTCCTTGCATTCATCCTTCTACCCCTAGATGGGTTCTTATTAACAACAAGAGCTAACACTAAGGCTGTGCTTACTAGACACCAAAAAATTTTCTGAAAGCTGTTGTCTATTAACTGCGGACAGCTTGCAACCACAGAAAAGGACTAGGGACTCCAATCCCCACTTCACGGAGGAAAACACAGGTCCCACAGGTTTGGTTAATGGGCACAAGGCCCACTGCAAGGCAGTCAGACTGGAATTCAAATCTGAATTCCAGCCTGGCTGCCCAACCTGCAGAACACCCCCTGCAGAGCATGGCCTCCCCAGCATTTGGCCGTTGCTTCTTAAGGGTTGAAAGAGAGAAAAGAACTCTGAAAGTGTTTCTCTAGTTGTGGAAGGAAGCACATGTGTGCAATAGTTTTTTGTTTGCTTGTTCGTTTGTTGCGGTACGCAGGCCTCTCACTGTTGTGACCTCTTCCGTTTTGGAGCACAGGCTCCGGACGCGCAGGCTCAGCGGCCATGGTTCACGGGCCTAGCCGCTCCACGGCGCGTGGGATCGTCCCGGACTGGGGCGCGAACCCGTGTCCCCTGAATCGGCAGGCGGACTCTCAACCACTGCGCCACCAGGGAAGCCTTGTGCAATAGTTTTAATCTCAATAACCACCTGCGCCTCTGCCTTACAATGCTTGCCATAGTTCCTCACTCTGTCTGACCCACTCCAACCTCCATTTAATGCCTTTCTCACCATCACTCTTGTTCTCTGGAAGCAACTGCATAAATTATGCATTAATTGCCATCAATCATAATTAATTAATTCCCATTGGTTATCTACCCTTTTGAAATATTTTCCATTGAAAGGATCAATTAAATTTTATCCCAGAGGAATTGACTACTAATCACAGGAAAGACTTTTGGAGGGCCAAGGCAGATCCTAAAATCTAGCCACCAAAAGGCAGTTTATACTTCATGTGACCTGTTGCTCGTGGGAAGCCTAGGAAACAAGGTACCAGGACCTGGAATAATTTTAGGGGCTCACAGAAGTGTTTTAAATGGTTCGGAAGTCAAAAAGAACAAAATGTAATTCTAGGTCAAAAATAATGCTGTAATATAGAAAACCAATATACTAATTTTCATACAAATGCAGTTGGAAAATATGATTTTACTTCCCTGTCTTTCTGTCTCTCTGTCTGTCTCTCTCTCTCCCCTCTCTCCCTCCCTCCAACCCTTCCCTTCTCCCTTTCTTCCTTCCTTTCTTCCATTCTTTATTTTATTTATTTATTTACTTTTTAATGAAAGAAGGGAGCCATGAAGGCAAAAATGCTTAGGGTGAGAAATGACATAATGTGGCCCTGGTTGCTGATGGGAGAAAAATAACTACAGATCTTCCTCAACATACGAAGGGGTGACGTCTTGACAAACTCATCATAAGGCGAAAACATCATAGTCGAAAATGCATTTAATACTCCCAACCTACTGCACATCATAGTTTAGCCGAGCCGACCTTAAACATGCTCAGAGTGCTTACATTAGCCTACAGTTGGGCAAAATCTTCTAACACAAATCCTATTTTATAATAAAATGTTGAATATATCATGTAACTTTTTGAATATCGTCCTGAAAGTGATAAACTGAATGGTTGCCTGGGTGCAGAATGGTTTTAAGTGTATCGGTTGTTGACCCTCATGACGGCTTGGTTGGCTGGGAATTCCGTCCCTGCCTGGAATCCCTAGAGAGTAGTTTATGGCCTATCACTAGACTGGGAAAAGACCAAAATTCAATATTAGAAGTATGGTTTCTACTGAATGCATATCACTTTTGCAACATGGTAAGCTTGAAAAATTGTAAGTCTAGCCGTCTTAAGTTGGGGGCTATCTCTATGCACTTGCATGCTTTCAGTTTCTTCTAACTGGGTCTAAGAAAAAAAAAAAAAGACCAAAAACAAAACAAAAAAAGCCCAACCTTTTTGATCATACTAATAACTGAATCTAAATTATTTTGTTCTAAAGGATAAAATAATTTTTTTCTTGTAAAATTATTGCCAGGGTTTCATACAGAGAATGGATAAAGATTCGAACATTTCTATGGTTTGTTATTTCATGAGAAGCCCAGAGATTTAGATATTTTATTTTTCTCTTTATGTCTCAGTAATTCTGTTAAATAACTAAATTAGGATAACAGCAGCAACAGAAGAACAATTTATTTGTCTCTTGCAAAATATAACTGTCTGATTTTGTTCAGAGGAGAAAAAGAGGTTTTATTTCTGTTTACTCATCATGTGATTATTTTAAGTAACTTTCATTATTAAAATAAGAACCATTTTGATAACTTGCCATAGATTATTAAATTACAAAATCTTCATGCAAAAATAATGACAACCACAAAAGAAGTAGTTGCTAAATTTTGAGCTACTAAGTCTTTAGCCTTCCAGAAATCACACATCAAGAACATGGGCTTTGGGATATTACAGACCAGGACTTCTAGAATTATCCTATCCATACAATAGCCACTAGTCACATATGGCTGTTTCCATTTAAATTTAAATTAATCAAATTTAAATAAGATTAGAGATTCAGCTCCTCAGTCACACTACCACATTTCAAGCTCTCAGTCTTCTCATGTAGAATGTGGCTACCATATTGGAAAGGGCAGAACTTTTCCATAATTACAGAAGGTTCTATTGGACTTGTATCAGAGGTTAGCATATAAAAATTTAGGCTTTGTAGCCCATTTTGTGTTTGTTGCAATTACTCGACTCTGCCATTGTAGAGGGAAAGCAACTGTAGGCAATATGGAAACAAATGGGTTTCGCTGTGTCCCAATACAAATGTATTTACAAGAGTCTGTCCTACAGAGTGAAGTAAGTCAGAAAGAGAAAAACAAATACCATATGCTAACACATATATATGGAATCTAGAAAAATGGTTCTGAAGAATTTAGGGGCAGGACAGGAATAAAGACGCAGAGGTAGAGAATGGACTTGAGGACACGGGGAGGGGGAAGGGGAAGCTGGGACGAAGTGAGAGAGTGGCACGGACATATACACACTACCAAATGTAAAATAG
>RJWK010011918.1:0-41195 GCA_004363435.1 Platanista minor | reverse complement strand
ATAAAGATGTTAAAAAAAAAGAAATTAAATTAAAAAAAAAAAGGTTTGAAGTGTGACCCATCTCTTTATTCCTCTTCTGTCTAGAGTTTGATATAGGCAGCCCTGAAAGAAAGAATGAAATATTAAATGAATGGTGCTTTGGACTCTTGCTTTTAATTCTCCCAATTCCATGTATTGGGAAAATCAGAGCTCTCTCTTTCTACTTTAGCTGAGTTTATATTTGTGATTCCTCAGCCTGGTGTTTGTCTTACTAAGAATCTAGTCTGTTTGATTGATACTCTCCCTTCTGATATGTTTTCCACACTAATAATTTATTAGTGGAATATGAAGGAGAAAGAGTTCAGCTGGTTGTTTTCAAGGCCCAGGAGTAAGAAAGAGAAATGGCAGGCATTCCAACAGGTAGATGGATGTGAGTAAGTCACAGATGCTCAGATGCATGATGGCACACACCATACACATATTTCAAGGCCTCATAGATATTATACTTCTCTTTACCACTTACATATTTCAAGGCCTCAGTTATGTTATACTTCTATCACTTAGCTTTTCCTAGTTTCTTTGGTTCTCTAAATCTTTATAATTTTCCACATATTATTAGTCTTTATTACAATTTTATGAAATATATTTCACATACCACAAAATTCACCCATTTAAAGTGTACAATTCAGTGCTTTTTAATATATTTGTTGTTGTGGAGTCATCACCACTATCTAACTTTAGAACGTCTTCCGGACCCTAAAAAAAAAAGAAAAAGAAACCCTATACTTATTAACAGTCATATTCCATCCTTCAACACTCTTAGGCTCTGGAAACTACTAATCTACATTCTGTCTCTGGATTTGTCTATTGTGGACACTTCACATACATAGAATCATACAAGTAATCTTTTGTGACTGTCTTCTTTCACTTATAATATTTCCAAAGTTCATCCACATGCAGCATGTATAAGCACTTCATTCATTTTATTGCCTAACAACATTCCACTGTATGAAAATACCACTTTTTAAAATCAATTCATCAGTTGATAGAAATTTAAGTTGTTTCTACATTTTGCTATTATAAATCATGTTTCTATAGATGTTCATGTACAAGTTTTTGTGTAGACATATGTTTTGTTTCTCTTGGTTATTACCAAGAAATGGACTTACTGAGTCATATGGTAACTCTGTTTTTCACTTTTTGAGGAACTGTCAGACTCTTTTCCAAAGTGGCTATGTCGTTTTACACTATCACTGGCAATGTATGTACAAAGATTCCAATTTGTCTCCTAACCAACAATTGTTTTTGTCTGTCTTTTTTATTTTAGACATTCTGGTGGTTGTGAAGTAGTATCTCATTTTGGTTTTGATTTACATTTCCCTAATGATTAATGATGTTGAACATATTCTCATTTGTTCCTTGGCCATGTCTATATCATCTTTAAAGATATGCTTATTCAAATCCTTTACCTGTTTAATACATTGGGCTATTTGTCTTTTTATTGTTAAAGTGTTCTTTATACCCACTGGATACAGGTCCCATGGCAGATGTACAATTTTCAAATATTCTCTTCCTTTCTGTAGGTTGTCTTTCATCTTTCTTGATGATGTCCTTTGATGTATAAGTTTTTAATTTAAATGAAATCAAATGTATATATTTCTTCTTTTTTTGTGCTTTTGGTGTCATTTCTAGGAAACCATTGCCTAAGCCAAGGTCATGAAGATTATTCCTTTATTTTCTTCTAGGAGTTTCATAGTTTTCAATCTTACATTTAGTTCTATATCCATTTGAGTTAATGTTTTCATATGGTATGATGTAAGAACCCAAGTTTATTAATTTCCATGTGAATATTCAGTTGTCTGGGAACCATTTGTATAAAAGATTATTTTCCCATTTAATTTCTTGACTTATTGTAAACAGTTAATTGCCCATAAACATGGGTATTTGTTTTTAGACTCCCAATCAATTCCATTGATCTTATATGTCTATCCTTATGCCAGTACCACACTCTCTTAATCATTATAGATTTATAGTAATTTTGAAATTGGGACTTGTGAACCCTCCAACTTTGTTCTTCCTTTTTAAGATTGTTTTGTCTATTCTAGGTCACCTTCATTTTCATATAAACTAGGATCATCTTGTCAATTTCTGAAAAAAAAAAGCTGGGATTTTGATAGAGATTGCATTGAATCTATAGATCAATTTGGGGAATATTATAACCTTAACAATGTTAAGTCTTCTGGTCCATGAACATGGGATATTTTCTCACTTATTTAGATCATTAATTTCTTTCAATAATGTTTATAGTTTTCAGTGTACACATTTTGCTCCTTTGTTAAATTTAATTCCTGTTACTTTAGACTTTTGCTTTAATTATAAATGGGATAGTTTTCATAATTTCATTTTCAGATTGTTCATTTGTAGTGTATAGAAATACCATTGATTTTTGTACCTTGCTCTCATATCCTACCATACTGCTGAACTCATTTATTAGTTCTAATAGGTTCTTAGTAAATTCCTTAGTATTTTGATCATGACATCTGCAAATAGTTTTACTTCCTTCCGATCTGTATGCCTTTATTTCTTTTTCTTGAACAATCATCCTGGAAAGAACATCCAGTACAATGTTGAATAGAAGTAGTGAGTGGACATTCTTGTCTTGTTACTGACCATAGTGGCAACATGCTTAATTTTTCTTTATTATATACTATGTTAATGATGGGTTTTTCATAGATGTACTTTATCAGGTTTGAGGATAAACTGATAGATGATTGATGACAAACTAATCGAAGATTGAGGAAGCTCAATCTTCTATTAGTTTGTCAGTTTTTATGTAATGGAAATGTATTGAATTTTATCAAATGCTTTCTCTGCATCTGTTGATTGATTTTCATATACTAAACCAACATTGCATTCCCCTGATAAATCTCACATGGTCATGGTGTATAATTCTTTTTTATGTTGTGGGATTTAATGTACTAGTATTTTATTGTGAATTTTTGCATATATATTTATAGGGATATTGGTCTGTCATTTTCTTCTGGTATCTTTCTCTGATTCTGGTAACAGTGTGATACTGGGCTAAGAATGAACGGGAAAGTGTTCTTTCTCCTATTTTTGGAAAGTTTGTGAAGAATTAGTATTAATTCTTTATTAAATTCTTAGAATGGATAGAATTCATTAGTGAAACTATCTGTCCTGTGCTTTCCTTTGTTGGAAATTTTAAAATTACTAATTCAATCTCTTTGTTATACATGTATTTAAATTTTCTATCCCTTTTGAATCACTCTCAGGAGTTTGTAACTTTCTAGGATTTTGTCCACTTTATCTAACTTACACTATTTGTTGTCATACAGTTATTCATAATCCTTTTTTATTTATGTAAGGTCAGTAGTAATGTCCCGTCTTTATTTCCTGATTTTAGTAATTTGAGTCTTCTCTGGAGTCCCTTTGTTTTTTCTTTCTTGGTTAATCTAGTTAAAAGTATGTCCATTTGAATTTTTAAAATTTATTATGGTTTTTAATTCTCTCTTTCACTTATTTCCTTCCTTCAGGTTGCTTTGGGTTTAATTTGCTTATTGTTTTTTCTGGTGTCCTGGGGTAAAATATTATTTATTGATTTGGATTTTTTTTACTATTGGCATGTACAATTATAAATTTTCCTACAAAGACTGCTTAGCTTTATCCCATAAGTTTTGGTATGCTTTGCTTTTGTTTTAATTCATCTCAAAGTATTTTCTAACTTCCCTTGTGATAAACCTTTGGTTATTTAAGAATGTGTTATTTCTCAAATATTTGTGAATTTCCCAAGTTTTCTTCTGTTGTTGATTTCTAATTTTATTTTACTGTGGTCAGAGAACATACTTTACATGATTTTTAGTCCTTTAAAATTTATTATAGTTTTTTTTTCTAGTATATTATCTATCCTGGAGAATGTTTCTGAAGAATGTTTCATTTATAATTGAGAAGAATGTGTATTCTGTTTCTGCTGAGGTGTGTTCTATATCTAGTTGATTTATAGTGTCCTTTTTTTTTTTTTTTTTTGCGGTATGAGGGCCTCTCACTGTTGTGACCTCTCCCGTTGTGGAGCACAGGCTGCAGACATGCAGGCTCAGCGGCCATGGCTCACGGGCCCAGCTGCTCCGCAGCATGTGGGATCTTCCCAGACTGGGGCACAAACCCGTGTCCCCTGCATCGGCAGGCAGACTCTCAACCACTGCACCACCAGGGAAGCCCTATAGTGTACTTTAAATTTTCCATTTTCTTGTTCAGAATCAGCTTTGTCATTCAATCCATGGTTGAAAGTGGAATACTGAAATCTCTGATTATTATTGTTAAATTGTCTATTGTTCTCTTCAATTCTGTCAGGATTTGCTTCATGCACTTTGGTACACTGTTGTTAGTTACATATATGTTTATAATCCTTATATCATCCTGATGAATTGGCCCTCTTATTATTATAAAATGTCATTTGTCTGTAGCAACAATTTTTATCTTAAAATCTATTTTGTATGATATTAGCATTGTTACCACATCGGTCTTTTGGTTATTGTATGCATAGTATATCTTTTTCCATTCTTTTACATTTAACTGATTTCTGACTTTGAATCTAAAGTGTGTCTCTTGTAGACAACATAGAGTTGGAACATATTTTAGAATACATTCTTCCAATTCTGCTTTTTGATTGGGGTATTTAATCCACTTACATTTAATATAATTACATTTAATGTAATAAGGTAGGATTACTATGTCTTTTTTGTTCCTCTGTTTCTCAGTTTGTGCCCTTCAAATGTTAAATACTTATTACCTAGTGTATCTTTTTAATTCCCTCTTTGTTTTCTTTAATATATTTTTCGAGTTATTTCTCAGTTGCCCTGGGAGTTGCAATTAGTATCTTCATTTAAAAAATTTAATTTAGAATATTATTTAGTTTCAATTATATACACAAAAACACTTTGCTCTAATATAACTTCATTCCCTCACTCTTCTTTTGTACTAATATTATCATACAAACTGTATCTTTATGTAAACCCATCAATACAAATTTGTAATTTTTGCTTTATGTGGTTGTCTTTTAAAATAGGACAAGAGTTACAAACAAAAGTACTTTTATACTGTCGTTTATAATACCTATATAGTTAACTTACTAATGCTCTTATGGCTTCATGTGGATCCAAGTTAACATCTAGTGTCCTTTTATTTCATTCTGAATTTCTCCTTTTAGTATTTCTTAAAAAACACGTCTGCTAACAGTAAAGTCTCTTAGTTTTTATTTATCTGGTAATGGCTTAATTTTCCTTAACTTTTAAAGAAGGGTTTATCTGTATATAAAATTGTTGGCTGACAGTCTTTCACCACTTTTAAAATACCATTGCGTTGTTCTCTGTGTTCCATGGTTTCTGATGAGGAAGTAATGTGTTACTTTTATTTAGAATTTCTTATGCTTCATATGTTTTTTCTACTGCTATTTTCAAGCTTTTCTCTTTGTCTTTTGATAAATGTCTTTGTCTTTATTTCTAAGCCTGGCTTCCTGGAAGTGACTCCTTGATCAGTATAATTTAGTGATCAGTCAGTGATCAGAAGATTTCTTTAAATGCCTTTCCTATATGTTTTTATTTTTTTTTCCTAAGGGTTTAGCTTTTGTTTCTTGCTTGATCATGGCCTTAAAGTCAGGAAGAAATGAATGATTAATGACTTCCTTTCTCAGGTTTTTCCTAGGTATGCACAGAGCCTTGCCCAGGCTCAGCCTTTTTCATTCCCAGGGATATGTAGGAGCTTTACAAAGTTTCCCACTTTGCCCTGTTCCCCTGCTGAGCTGAGCTCTGAGTCAAATCAAATAGCCATCCATACTAGATAAAAGTTTAATTTTGCTCTAGGATGCTTTCCACAGAGCTCAAATAAGCAATCATCTCTGTCCTCTGTAATTCTGCTGGCTTTTGACCAGTGAGTTCCTGTGCTGGGGAAGGAAGGGAGATAGAAACGTCCCTAAGGTAAAATGTTATAGAATGTACTATGTTATTGAGGTTCAGCAGTTCTCTTGGAGAGATGATTCTCAGTTTGTTTTGGGGTTTCGGTTAATTCACATATTCTAAAATCGGTTATTTCTAGGTTTTTTAGTTTTTGTATTTGGGTTTTTTTTGTTTGTTTTTTTGGGTTCTGTGTTTTGTGTGTGTGTTTCACATTTTCATTGTTTCAGAGAGAAAGTTCACTGAGGTAACTGCCATTCTGGAAACTGATTACAACTTCTTGTTTCTTTATCATATATTTTTCCACAGAATTACTACTAAACTCATCATTTAGTTTCATTTAGTATTTTCCAATATAATTATGATATCAGGGACTAAATAATACTTTGTAGTTTCCTTATATACAATATATGTTTACAGTAAATGTTCAACAAATAGTTTAATGTGACTATACTGTATATCAATATTATCAAATTACATTGATTGGTTTCAATTAATTGTCACACTTAATCCAGAACTACTGATATACATTATTTGATTTAATCCTTGCCAAAATTCTGCTGGGTCATTATTATTATTTCTATTCTACAGTGGTCTAGAGAGCTAGTTATATACTTTACCAATGTCACAGAGCTAGTTAAGTGGCAAAGGTTGAATTTAAATTCATATTTTTCTGACTCCAAGGCCAATCTTAGCTAGAGTTTATAAAGCAAGAGGAAGTACTTCGTTATTTTTATTTTTCTAGATTATGAAAACCTTAGATCTTGTCAGCTTCCAGAACATTACATTTTACTTATTCTGTAATTTTTGTATTAGCTTTTGAACATTATAAAACATTTGACTTTTTATTGCCCCGTTAATTGGACAATCAGTAATTACACTGGGTTAACTTGGCTACTTTTACAAATGCAGTGACCTTGAACTCAGAATGACTGGGTTTGTGGAATGCAAGGTGAAAGTCAGTGAAGTTATTCTTCCATACTTTCTCTTGCTTTAACAGTAAACTCTCAGAGGTGGCTGACTTTGAGTTGTACACACTCCACCCACATCCTGTTTGTCTTGTCAATAGAATATCCAGGCAGGCTTCCTCACATCCTGCTGCTAAGGCAACAATGCCATGATTTTCTATGTTCTATGGTTAAGTTAGAAGAAGGCTGGCACCCAAGGAAACTCCATATGCCCACCTGTGTCCTACTATCTTGGGAGAACATAAGGGAAACTGTGCTTGAGTTGATCGTGGTCAGTAGTCTTTATAACTAAGCTTATATTTAGATAACAGATGCTTTTTTTTTTTATACAAAGTTCTATTGACAAAATAATGTACCTAACCAAATAGCTGCTAAAGGGCTCCTTGGAGTCCAAAGATATGTACTGAAACACTAATATTGCCATTAACTGAGTATGCAGTCTTTTTTTAATTAAAAAAATTTTAATAAAAGCTTTATTGAGATATAATTAATATACCAAAGGTTCACACTTTTTTGAGGTATGCAAATCTGTGTTCTTTTAGTATATTCACAGAATTGTGTAACTATCATCACTATCTACTTTCAAAATATTTTCATCACCCTGAAAAGAAACACTGTGACCTTTAACAATCACTCATAATTCCTTATGTCCTCCCAACCCATAGGAAACCACTAATCTATTTTCTGTTCTCTATGGATTTGCCTTTTTTGGACATTTCATATACATGAGATTATACAATATAGGGTCTCTCCCTAAGCCTCAGATTTCCCTTCTGAGGGAAAATAGTTATGAACATTAATTATCTCATTGAGTCACACTAAAGATAAAGAGTTAGTATACATGAAATCAGTTCATAAAGTTATTCAAGTACTAATTTTAATTGTTTTAAAACCCATGTTTCAATTTTGATATTGATTTATCCCCATATGAAAAAAGTAATCACTGATAAAGGAGAGGGGATGTTGAACTCTTTGAAGTCAGGATTCTCATTTATAAGGAGCATAAAGCAGCTCCTCAATTAATGATTATTCATGCATGGATGTGGGTTCTCTAAGCTCACCTAGGTATCTTGAAGAGCCAGACTCAGCAGAATTCACCAGTGAATATTACAGCCATGAATAATATATTCTTATTTTCTTTGGTATACCTCAGGAGTAGTCCCTCATTTTCAATGAAAGTTTTGTAGTCATGAATATAATAATTTATGGTACATTTCCTTGTCATTTTTAAAAATCTTTATTGGAGTATAATTGCTTTACAAGGGTGTCTTAGTTTCTGCTTTATAACAAAGTGAACCAGTTATACATATACATATGTTCCCATATCTCCTCCCTCTTGTGTCTCCCTCCCTCCCACCCTCCCTAAACCACCCATCCAGGTGGTCACAAAGCACCGACCTGATCTCCCTGTGCTATATGGCTGCTTACCACTAGCTATCTATTTTACGTTTGGTAGTGTATATATGTCCAAGCCACTTTCTCACTTTGTCACAGCTTACCTCTCCCCCTCCCCATATCCTCAAGTCCATTCTCTAGTAGGTCTGTGTCTTTATTCCCGTCTTGCCTCTAGGTTCTTCACGAGATTTCTTTTTTTCTTAGATTCCATATATATGTGTTAGCATATGGTATTTGTCTTTCTCTTTCTGACTTACGTCACTCTGTATGACAGACTCTAGGTCCATCCTCCTCACTACAAATAACTCCATTTCATTTCTTTCTATGTTCTGAGTAATATTACATTGTATATATGTGCCACATCTTCTTTATCCATTCATCTGATGATGGACACTTAGGTTGTTTCCATCTCCTGGCTATTGTAAATAGAGCTGCAAAGACTATTTTGGTACATGACTCTTTTTGAATTATGGTTTTCTCAGGGTATATGCCCAGTAGTGGGATTGCTGGGTCATATGGTAGTTATATTTGTAGTTTTGTAAGGAACCTCCATATTGTTCTCCATAGTGGCTGTACCAATTCACATTCCCACCAGCAGTGCAAGAGTCTTCCCTTTCCTCCACACCCTCTCCATCATTTACTGTTTCTATATTTTTTGATGATGGCCATTCTGACTGGTGTGAGATGATATCACATTGTAATTTTGATTTGCATTTCTCTAATGATTAATGATGTTGAGCATTCTTTCATGTGCTTGTTGGCAGTCTGTATATCTTCTTTGGAGAAATGTCTACTTAGGTCTTCGGCCCATTTTTGGATAGGGTTGTTTGTTTTTTTGTTATTGAGCTGCATGAGCTGCTAGTAAATTTTGGAGATTAATCCTTTGTCAGTTGCTTCATTTACAAATATTTTCCCCCATTATGAGGGTTATCTTTTGGTCTTGTTTATGGTTTCCTTTGCTGTGCAAAAGCTTTGAAGTTTCATTAGGTCCCATTTGTTTATTTTTGTTTTTATTTCCATTTCTCTAGGAGGTGGGTCAAAAAGAATCTTGCTGTGATTTATGTCATAGAGAGTTCTGCCTAGGTTTTCCTCTAAGAGTTTGATAGTTTCTGGCCTTACATTTAGATCTTTAATCCATTTTGAGCTTATTTTTGTGTAAGTTGTTAGGGAGTGTTCTAGTCTCATACTTTTACATGTACCTGTCCAGTTTTCCCAGCACCAATTACTGAAGAGGCTGTCCTTTCTCCACTGTACATTCCTGCCTCCTTTATCAAAGATAAGGTGACCATATGTGTGTGGGTTTACCTCTGGGCTTTCTATCCTGTTCCACTGATCTATATTTCTGTTTTTGTGCCAGTACCATACTGTCTTGATTACTGTAGCTTTGTATTACTGTCTGAAGTCAGGGAGCCTGATTCCTCCAACTCCGTTTTTCATTCTCAAGATTGCTTTGGCTATTCAGGGTCTTTTGTGTTTCCATACAAATTGTGAAATATTTTGTTCTAGTTCTGTGGAAAATGCCAGTGGTAGTTTGAAAGGGATTGCATTGAATCTGTAGATTGCTTTGGGTAGTAGAGTCATTTTCACAATGTTGATTCTTCCAATCCAAGAACATGGTATATCTCTCCATCTATTAGTATCATCTTTAATTTCTTTCATCAGTGTCTTGTAATTCTCCACATACAGGTCTTTTGTCTCCTTAGGTAGGTTTATTCCTAGATATTTTTTTCTTTTTGTTGCAATGGTAAATGGGAGTGTTTTCTTGATTTCACTTTCAGATTTTTCATCATTAGTGTATAGGAATGCCAGAGATCTCTGTGCGTTAATTTTGTATCCTGCTACTTTACCAAGTTCATCGATTAGCTCTAGCAGTTTTCTGGTAGCATCTTTAGGATTCTCTATGTATAGTATCATGTCATCTGCAAACAGTGACAGCTTTACTTATTCTTTTCCGATTTGGATTCCTTTTATATCCTTTTCTTCTCTGATTGCTGTGGCTAAAACTTCCAAGATTATGTTGAATAAGAGTGGTGAGAGTGGGCAACCTTGTCTTGTTCCTGATTTTAGTGGAAATGCTTTCAGTTTTTCACCATAGAGGTCGATGGCGGCTATGGTTTTGTCATGTATGGCCTTTATTATGTTGAGGAAAGTTACCTCTATGCCTACTTTCTCCAGAGTTTTTATCAGAAATGGGTGTTGAATTTTGTTGAAAACTTTCTCTACATCTTTTGAGATGATTATATGGTTTTTCTCCTTCAACTTGTTTATATGGTGTATCACTTTGATTGAATTGCTCATCTTGAAGAATCCTTTCATTCCTGGAATAAACCCCACTTGATCATGTTGCATAATCCTGTTAATGTGCTGTTGGATTCTGTTTGCTTGTATTTTGTTGGGGATTTTTGCATCTATGTTCATCAGTGATATTGGCCTGTAGTTTTCCTCGTTTGTGACATCCTTGTCTGGTTTTGGTATCAGGGTGATGGTGGACTCATAGAATGCATTTTGGAGTGTTCCTCCCTCTGTTATATTTTGGAAGAGTTTGAGAAGTACAGGTGTTAGCTTGTCTCTAAATGTTTAATAGAATTCACCTGTGAAGCCATCTGGTCCTGAGCTTTTGTTTGTTGGAAGATTTTTAATCACAGTATCAATTTCAGTGCTTGTGATTGGTCTGTTCATATTTTCTATTTCTTCCTGATTCAATATTGGCAGGTTGTGCATTTCTAAGATTTTGTCCATTTCCTTCAGGTTGTCCATTTTATTGGCATAGAGTTGCTTCTAGTAATCTCTCATGATCTTTTGTGCTTCTGCAGTGTCATTTGTTACCTCTCCTTTTTCATTTCTAATTCTATTGATTTGAGTCTTCTCTCTTTTTTTCTTGATGAGTATGGCTAATGGTTTATCAATTTTGTTTATTTTCTCAAAGAACCAGCTTTTAATTTTATTTATCTATGCTATCATTTCCTTCATTTCTTTTTCATTTATTTCTGATCTGATCTTTATGATTTCTTTCCTTCTGCTAACTTTGGGGATTTTTTGTTCTTCTTTCCCTAATTGCTTTAGGTGCAAGTTTAGGTTGT
Organism: Platanista minor; assembly: GCA_004363435.1. Classification (NCBI taxonomy): domain Eukaryota; kingdom Metazoa; phylum Chordata; class Mammalia; order Artiodactyla; family Platanistidae; genus Platanista; species Platanista minor. The sequence goes on along the minus strand of RJWK010011918.1, from coordinate 29,807 downwards.
TTCTTTGAGATATTTCCTGTTTCTTGTATTGCTATAAACTTCCCTCTTAGAACTGCTTTTGCTGAATCCCATAGGTTTTAGGTCGTAGTGTCTGTGTTGTCATTTGTTTCTTGGTATTTTTTTTATTTCCTCTTTGATTTCTTCAGTGATCACTTCGTTATTAAGTAGTGTATTGTTTAGCCGCCATGTGTTTGTATTTTCTACAGATCTTTTCCTATAATTGATATCTAGTTTAATAGCATTGTGTTCAGAAAAAATACTTGATACAATTTCAATTTTCGTATTTTTGCCAAGGCTTGATTTGTGATCCAAGATATGATCTATCCTGGGCAATGTTCCATGAGCACTTGAGAAAAATGTGTATTAATTTGTTTTTGGATGGAATGTCCTATAAATATCAATTCATTCCATCTTGTTTAATGTATCATTTAAAGCTTGTGTTTCTTTATTTATTTTCATTCTGGATGATCTGTCCATTGGTGAAAGTGGGGTGTTAAAGTCGACTACTATGAATGTGTTACTGTCAATTTCCCCTTTTATGGCTGTTAGTATTTGCCTTATGTATTGAGGGGCTCTTGTGTTGGGTGCATAAATATTTACAATTGTTATATCTTCTTCTTGGATCGACCCCTTGATCATTATGTAGTGTCCTTCTTTGTCTCTTCTAATAGTCTTTATTTTAAAGTCTATTTTGTTTCATATGAGAATTGCTACTCCAGCTTTATTTTGGTTTCCACTTGCATGGAGTATCTTTTTCTATCTGCTTACTTTCAGTCTGTATGTGTCTCTAGGTCTGTAGTGGGTCTCTTGTAGACAGCATATATATGGGTCTAGTTTTGTATTCATTCAGCCAGTCTGTGCCTTTTGGTGGGAGCATTTAATCCATTTACATTGAAGGTAATTATCGATATGTATGTTTCTATTCCCATTTTCTTAATTGTTTTGGGTTTGTTATTGTAGGCCTTTTCCTTCTCTTGTGTTTCTGGCTTAGAGAATTTCTTTTAGCATTTGTTGCAAAGCTGGTTTGCTGGTGCTGAACTCTCTCAACTGTTGCTTGTCTGTAAAGGTTTTAATTTCTCCATCAAATCTGAATGAGATCCTTGCTGGGTAGAGTAATCTTGGTTTCAGGTGTTTCTCCTTCATCACTTTAAATATGTCCTGCCAGTCCCTTCTGGCTTGAAGAGTTTCTGTTGCAAATTCAGCAGTTAACCTTATGGGGACCCTTTTGTGTGTTAATTGTTTTTCCCTTGCTGCTTTTAATATGTTTTCTTTGTATTATTTTTGATTGTTTGATTAATATGTGTCTTGGCGTGTTTCTCCTGTATGGGACTCTCTGTTATTCTTGGACTTAATTACCTATTTCTTTTTCCATATTAGGGAAGTTTTCAACTATAATCTCTTCAAATATATTCTCAGTCCCTTTCTTTTTCTCTTCTTCTTCTGGAACCCTTATAATTCGAATGTTGGTTCGTTTAATGTTGTCTCAGAGGTCTCTGAAACTGTCTTCAATTCTTTTCATTCTTTTTTCTGTATTCTGCTCTGCAGTAGTTATTTCCACTATTTTATCTTCCAGGTCACTTATCCGTTTTTCTGCCTCAGTTTTTCTGCTATTGAGCCCATCTAGAGTATTTTTAATTTCATTTATTGTGTTGTTCATCATGGCTTGTTTCATCTTTAGTTCTTCTAGGTCCTTGTTAATTCTATTTCCAAGATTTTGGATCATCTTTACCATCATTATTCTTAATTCTTTTTCAGGTAGACTGCCTGTTTCCTCTTCATTTTTTAGGTCTGGTAGGTTTTTATCTTTCTCCTTCATCTGCTGTGTGTTTTTCTGTCTTCTCATTTTGCTTATCGTACTGTGTTTGAGGTCTCCTTTTTGTTGCCTGCAGGTTCGTAGTTCCCATTGTTTTTGGTGTCTGTCCCCAGTGGCTAAAGTTGCTTCAGTGGGTTGTGTAGACTTCTTGGTGGAGGGGACTAGTGCATGTGTTCTGGTGGATGAGGTTGGATCTTGTCTTTCTGGTGGGCATGTTCACGTCTGGTGGTGTGTTTTGGGGTGTCTGTGGACTTATTATGATTTTAGGCGGCCTCTCTGCTAATGGATGGGGTTGTGTTCCTGTCTTGCTAGTTGTTTGGCATAGGGTGTCCAGCACTGTATCTTGCTGGTCATTGAGTGAAGCTGGGTGCTAGTTTAGAGTTGGAGATCTCTGGGAGATTTTTGCCACTTGATATTATGTGGAGTTGGGAGGTCTCTTGTGGGTCAGTGTACTGAAGTTTGGCTCTCCCACCTCAGAGGAACAACACTGACTCCTGTCTGGAGCTCCAAGAGCCTTTCATCCACACGGCTCAGAATAAAAGGGAGAAAAATTGAAAGAAAAAGAAAGAAAGGAAGAAAGAAAGAAAGAAAGAAAGAAAGAAGGAAGGAAAGAAAGAAAGAAAGAAGGAAGGAAAGAAAGAAAGGAAGAAAGAAAGAAAGGAAGAGAGGAAGAGAGGAGAGAAGGAGGGAAGCGAGGAAGGATAGAAGGAAGGAAGTGAGCGATGAAGGAAGGAAGGAAGAAAGGAAGGAAGGAAGAAATGAAGAAAGAAAGGAAAAAAGAGAGAAAGAGGATAAAATAGAATTAAGTAAGGTAAAATAAAATAAAGTTATTAAAATAAAAAATAATTATTAAGATAAAACTTTTTTTTAAAGTTAAAAAAAAAAACCAAAGGGACAGATAGTACCCTAGGGCAAATGGTGAAAACAAAGCTATACAGACAAAATGTCACACAGAAGAATACTCATACACACTCACAAAAAGAGGAAAAGGGGAAAAAAATAATAAATCTTGCTCTCAATGTCCACCTCCTCAATTTGGGATGATTCGTTGTCTATTCAGGTATTCCACAGATGCAGGGTACATCAAGTTGATTGTGCGGATTTAATCCGCTGCTCCTGAGGCTGCTGGGAGAGATTTCCCTTTCTCTTCTTGGTTCGCACAATTCCTGGGACTCAGCTTTGGATTTGGCCCTGCCTCTGCGTGTAGGTCCCCGGAGGGCATCTGTTCTTTGTTCAGACAGGACAGGGTTAAAGGAGCAGCTGACTTGGGTGCTCTGACTCACGCAGGTCTGCGGGAGGGAGGTGCATGGAGTGCGGGGCAAGCCTGCAGCAGCAGAGGCCAGCAGGACGTTGCATCAGCCTGTGGTGCGCTGTGCATTCTCCCGAGGAAGTTGCCCCTGGGTCCTGGGACTCTGGCAGTGACAGGCTGCACAGGCTTCTGGAGGGGAGTTGTGGATAGTGACCTGTGCTCTCACATAGGCTTCTTGAGGGTGGCAGCAGCAGCCTTAGTGTCTCAGGCCTGTCTCTGGACTCTGTGCTGTTTGCCTCGGCTCCTGCCCATCTCTGGACCTCCTTTAAGCAGCGTTCTTAATCCCCTCTCCTCACACACCAGGAAACAAAGAGGGAAGAAAAAGTGTCTTGCCTCTTCGGCAGGTCCAGACTTTTTCCCGGACTCCCTCCCGGCTAGCTGTTGTGCACTAACCCCCTGCAGGCTGTGTTCATGCTGCCAACTCCAGTCCTCTCTCTGTGCTCCGACTGAAGCCGGAGCCTCAACTCCCAGCCCCGCCCGCCCCGGCAGGTGAGCAGACAAGCCTCTTGGGCTGGTGACTGCTGGTCGACACTGATCCTCTGTGCGGGAATCTCTCCGCTTTGCCCTCTGCACCCCTGTTGCTGTGCTCTCCTCTGCAACTCCAAAGCTTCCCCCCTCTGCCACCCACAGTCTCCGCCCCCAAAGGGGCTTCCTAGTGTGTGGAAACCTTTCCTCCTTCACAGCTCCCTCCCACTGGTGCTGGTCCCATCCTTATTCTTTTGTCTCTGTTTATTCTTTTTTCTTTTGCCTTACCCAGGTACACGGGGAGTTTCTTGTCTTTTGGAAGTCTGAGGTCTTCTGCCAGCATTCAGTTGGTGTTCTGTTGGTTGTTCCACGTGTAGATGTATTTCTGGTGTATCTGTGGGGAGGAAGGTGATCTCCACGTCTTGCTTTTCCACCATCTTCTCTATCTCCTCTTATCATTTTTTAGGAAGGTTTGTGTGTGTGCTTCAATTTCTATCATTATGAAATGCTCTAATATTTTATTCTATTAGATTAATGATGAGCTGTATTTTATGAATAATCTTTGAAAAACACACATACAACTGTGTTTACCCTATGTACTACAAATTATATTTGAAGTAAAATGAATGAAGACTTCCATGCCATGAAGCAAGGAGCAACCCCAGCTTTCTCCTTTACACCGTCTAAACATTTTCCACTGTCGAGAGCAGGTCAGAGTAACTTTATCTGGAGTCAATATGAGTCAGTTATTAGGATGGACAAATTCTATTGGGTTAGGAAACAAGAGAAGGAATCTGAGCAATGAGAGATTTTCACTGTATCCTTGGAAATTATGTGGATATCATTCTCAGGTAAGGTATCATTGCCTATCTGATCTTAAACTAATATATTTTTTCTTTCATGACAATGGAAAATGCCATTTATAAAATAGAAAAATCTAAAAAGATGCACAAGTTCAAAAAATCTATTAAAAAATTAACCATATTATATATGACCCTTTTTGCATTCATCACTCTATTGTGGGTGAATTATGCTTTGCCTATAGATCAAGGTAAACCCTTGCTGTATCCATTTGATAAACTCTGGGACAGTAAAGACCTTTGAAAATTCACTCAGCTTGATGTCTAGTAAAGCATCAAGTACAGATGAATAAGGATTCAATGATTTTTTTTTTATTATTATGAATCGTGTCAGCACTACCTATATTTCTTAAAAAGGCAAGCAGAATATTCATGCCTGGATTAAAAGTAGGTTCTCAATAAATGTTTTCTGAATAAAAATGTATTGCACAAATTTAAAAGCTTCAGCAGAATGAAAACATTGAATCAATGCCTGAATAAACAGTAACACATATCTTCATCAGTGGTCTGCATATGCCCATATGTATCAGCAAAAATGTCATCTCAAATCTCTAAATAAATAAAACTTCTCACAAATACTATTTTCCCAATATGTAGATCTGTGAAAAAGGTTTCACCTGAAGCATTGGCTACAATGTTTTAAATATTAATATTGTAATATAGGATTAAGTGAAAAATTTAATCAGAATGTAAAATATATATATGGGCAGACATAAACATTGTTTTTCAAAACCTTAACATCAGGAACTATATTTGCCTTAACATTTTTCTCTTGTGCTGTCCAAAAAAGAATCATATTATTTCCTGTCAGGGAACTGGCAAGTAGTCACCAATTTCAATTCATCTGGAATCAGGATACTTCAAGTATTTTAGAATGATTTTGCTTTATTAAATATTTCAGTGGCACTTGGAACTTTCCCCTTAATGTCTTCAGAATGATTTAACATTATTATTTTTGAACAGATCCCCACATTTAAATTGAATGCCCCCTGTTAGTGAAAAGAACCAGCACAAACCTTTTTCTTCTGACCCACGAACCAACCAGATCCAGAATCATAGTAGCATCTAAAATAATTCCACTTACACCCAACCACAGAAAAAAAAAAATGTTGTGGCCATAAGGATTTTCTATGAGTAAATGCTAAAATATCACATAAAATCCATTTTCCCATGACATCATGTTTCCATCTACTCTGGTTAATTAATGTTTATTGAGTAAGTAATGTTTAAACATTTTGACAGAGCACATAAACTATTGTAGTTTTCTTCAGAAGGTTGCCTTTGAATCACTTGGTACATATACATCACATCTCTAACAAGATGAACTGTACAAAGATATTCTGGTATCTTATGAATTTATCTTGAAATAAATCCATATTTAATTTAATGTAGATCATATAGAAAGGACAATTTCTTTCTTGTTGCCTGGGAGTTATAATTCTGATTCTCTTAACCTAGCTAAAGATATTTCTCCGTTGAAAGTAGCATGTTGAGGAAAGTATGAAATGAGATTATAGGGATTTTTTTTTTTTTTTTCTGTACCTGGGCCTCTCACTGTTGTGGCCTCTCCCGTTGCGGAGCACAGGCTCCGGATGCACAGGCTCAGCAGCCATGGCTCACGGGCTTAACCGCTCCGCGGCATGTGGGATCTTCCCGGACCAGGGCGCGAACCCACGTCCCCTGCATCGGCAGGCGGACTCTCAACCACTGCGCCACCAGGGAAGCCCTATAGGGATTTTTATTAATGGAAGATGTAAGGTTATCGAAGCTGAGTGAGTGTGAAATGGAGGATAGTTTGGAATCTAAAGTGAAAAAATATATACACAGTAGAACCTTAAAAGAGGCTTGCTCTATTTAAGAAAACCATAAAACCATGGATCATAGTTCTCACTAGTTTACTGAAATATATGGCCTCTAAAGAGAGATTCCTTTATTTGTTGAAGGCATTACTGTATTCTCAGTGCTGAAGAGAGTGTTGGGCGCATAGTAAGTGCTCAATTAATATGTGTGCAACGAGGGACTTAACTGAGGCAAAGAGGTAGCCTTACTCAGAGGCTTCCTCTAAAACTAGTGACTCAGTGTAAGTATGAGGAAACTAAGAGAGATAGGATACAGAGTTGGGAAAACTGGTCTAGCTTAAATATGCCACTGTGAGGTAAATTTGTTTCCTGCATTTTATTCCTATATGTTGTTATAATCAAAATTTGTTCACTACAAGTTATCTGTAAATATTCCTTCTCTGCCAGTGCATGAACTAGAGATTTGATGTTGGAAATAAGAAGATAGTATGCACTGAAAGAAGAAACACTTGGGTTTGGAGGAAGAAGGAACAAAATATAGGTTAAAAAATGACCTGCATCTGAGTAAAGAAGTAAGTTGCAAATTCTGTTCTTAAATTTACCTTCAACCCTTTTCCAAAAGTTATCAAAAACAAATCTCTATACGAAAATTGTGCAATAGAATTTTCTTTGATGATGAAAATATTCTTTAGTCTGCACAGTTCAGTACAGTAAGGACTAGCTATATTTACCTACTGATCACTTTCAATGTAGCTAATGCAACCGAAGAAGTGAATTTTCAATTTTATTTAATATTAATTAATTTGAGCTTAAATAGCCACATATGACCATTGGACAGTGCAGGTCTAGATTTATGTTATCTATAGTTGGGTGTTTATCGCTGAAGTGGAAGACAGGAGACAAATGACCCTGGTAATTGATACCAGGGTCAAAGAGGGCTGGTGCTGGGAGGTACTGCAGTTCACAGCTCTCAGAGTAGATGCTTTTTCAAATAGGAAAGTTGTGTTTTCTCTTACAAGAGGAAAGCTAAATCAGTCTTTTCCTTATCACATAGTAGCAGGCCATTATACAAGACCTAAAGGATATAACAAATCAAGGGTTCCCAGAAATTCTTTTAGTAAGAGAAAATAATGAGGGTTTGTGATGTTTCAGATGAACAGGGAATGTTTGTCTTCAAGTATCAAAAATAGCACTTGGATTTGCAGCCTTACCTCTGACCTTCAGATCTGAAAAACAAGATAAAGGGATTTTATTGCCAAATCCCAGAGCTGTCAAATCAGAGTCAGATGAAGCATTGCATTCGTCTCTAATAAAGAATAAAGTGTCGGGGCTTCCCTGGTGGTGCAGTGGTTGAGAGTTGCCTGCCGATGTAGGGGACACGGGTTCGTGCCCCGGCCCGGGAAGATCCCACATGAAACGGAGCTGCTAGGCCCGTAAGCCATGGCTGCTGAGCCTGCACATCCGGAGCCTGTGCTTTGCAACGGGAGAGGCCACAACAGTGAGAGGCCTGCGTACAGAGAAAAAAAAAAAGAATAAAGTGTCTGCAGGGCAAAGGTCTAGCTCCATTAGACCACACACAGAGAATTAGGTGGGAAGAATTTCAACTAGCAGTCTGAGAAGGGGTAGGATAAGAGTACAAGCAAGGGAAACATGAGCAAGTGTTGGTATGTGTTTGTGCGTAAGAAGTAAGAAATAAAATGAAAATCACTGTGGTTTTATTTAGAACATGTCCCCAGGACATGTGGATTCTCATAGACTGTGCTGGTAAGAGGGAAAATCAGTACCACTTCTGCAGAGAAATTTGGCAGTAATTATCCAAGAGCCATTCAATAAGTACACTTTTTTTTTTTTTTTTTTTTTTTTTTTGCAGTACGCGGGCCTCTCACTGCTGTGGCCTCTTCCGTTGCGGACCACAGGCTCTGGATGTGCAGGCTCAGCGGCCATGGCTCAAGGGCCCAGCCACTCTGTGGTATGTGGGATCTTCCCGGACCAGGGCACGAACCTGTGTCCCCTGCATCGGCAGGCGGACTCTCAACCACTGTGCCACTAGGGAAGCCCTCAATAAGTAGATTTTTGACCCAGAAACTTCATTTTTAGAAAAGTAGCATAAAATTAATAATTGTGCAATGATACAGCTAAAGGCAGTTCATTGAAACAGTAGTTATTGCAGGATTGATTATAATGGAGAATAATCATAATTGAATGTCTATCAATAGAAGTTTGGTTAATTAAATTATGTTATTTCCATACAAAGGAACATTATACAATCATAAAACAAACATGTTGGTATATATAAAAGAATGAGATTTTATACATTTATACACATTGTTTTTCTTCTTGTATATCTGTATTTTTAACATAGTCTTCCATAAATTTCCAAATTTTCTTAAATATTCTTATAAATATTTAAAATACATTAATTTTAATATACATTAACTTTATAATTAAAAAGTTGTTTTTTAAAATGGTCATGATGTTTTTGTTTTACCAAATATGTTTTTAGCTATTCTGTGTATTCTTTCCTATCTTGGTTGTCAGGGAGATCCACTGTATCTGTAAACAGGTGGAGATTATACTATACAAAAAATAACCCTCTTTGGTACCTCTAGGAAGCTCTGCTGCCCACAGATCTAGGAGAACTTCAAATTATACAAGCAGTCACTAAGAACTATAGCTAGTGTGTAAACTGTTTCATCCACTAATGGTTTTCATTTGGATCATGAGATTTACATTCCTGGCTACTCATCAACTTTAATAAGCAGGGAGCTATTTCACAGCTGTTATCCTACAATTGATCAGTGATGTTTCTTATTTCTCCTTGGAGAGATCCATAATTGGATGAGTGGATGAAACTGTCCCCAGGGTGCATGTCCATTGCTCCATATTGGTCACTGAAAATTTGCAATAGATTTTCAAGAGAGTATGAAGTCAAGGTGTTGTAGACCCATTGCCTCTGTCTCTACAATTCCATTCCTGAGGATAAAGAATTTTGCTTCTCAATTATTACCAACAGTACTAAAGTAACAACAAAAAGGGAAAGAGAGACAAAAGTAAAGCCAAGAAAAGAAAAAAAAAAAAGAGAAAATAAATCCAACCTGTAGTTCAGAGGTAAGGATCATGGGAACAATTAAAAGCAGAAGCCTGGATTCACTCTCATGAACACAGCAAGAAAACCTGCTAAGCATTTTAGTACCTTATTGATGGAAGTGAGGAACAGCAACCTAGCAACCCAGTGGTTCAGACCAAGAACCCTCAAAGCAACAGCAAGGATGTGGTAGAAGTACTAAGACATGGCTGAGGCCAAGAGCACGTCTGAGGAAGAGAAGGAACGGTTGTGGGAAAATGTCCTCAGTTAGGCTCAGCTGAATATCAGAGGTAAACACTCAGAGCTAGAGGACAAGTCCTTGACATCAGCATGTGATTAGTTGGGTTTGTTATTTTTCTTTAATTCAATTTATTTAAGCTAAAAAAAACCCCAAATAACAAAAATAGTTCTACAATTTCTCCCCCCTACCCCACCCCCACCTACAACCACTGTTGACCACAAATCCGTTTTCTGTATCTATGATCTTAGTGGATTTTTTTAATTAAAAAAAAATTTATATTCTACATATAAGACAGATCATACAGTATTTTTCTTTCTCTGTCTGACTTCTTTCTGTTAGCATAATGTCCTCAAGAGCCATCCATATTGTTGTAAATGGTAAGATTTCATTATTTTTCATGGTTGAATAATATTCCATTATGTACAATTTCTTTAACCACTCATCATCAGTGGATGCTTAGGTTGTTTCCAGATTTGTCATTTACTGGGCACTGGTGGGCTTGCCCTCAGAGGTCTTAGGGAAATGTGAAATTCCTGGTAGGCTCTTACACTGGCACACTGAGACCTGGTTCTTGGACTCTGAAATGCTGTTTGGAAAAAAGCTGACTCTGAAGGGGTGGGTGATTTGAGGCAGAAATTTGACTTCTATTGGTTGGGGTAAAGTGAACTTAATTTCTTTATTTATTTTTCCTCCATGCTTAACTCTAAGTTACTGAAATGTGCTTATAGGAAAGAAATGATCCTCAGCAGGCTTGGGTCTCTGTGCTCCCCTTAGTGATTGAGCTTACCACCTCATCCCAGTCCCCTTGCAAGAGATGAATAACAGTGAAAGAATTCAATGCTTACCAAGGCTGACTTGAAACAGAGACAAAGGACTAATAGATGAACTAAATTCAGTATTTTTTATGGATTGAATTGTGTTCCTCCAAATTCATATGTTGAAGTCTTAATCCCCAGTACCTCAGAAAGGAACCATATTGGGAGATAAGGTTTTAAAAATGTAATTAATTTAAAAAGAAGACTTTAGGGTGAACCCTAATCTTATATGACTGGTATCCTCAAAATAAGAGGAGGTTTGGACACAGACATGTCTAGAAGGAAGACCCTGCGAAGACACTGGAAGAAGACAGTTAACTATGAACCAAGGAGAGGATCCTTAATAGAAACTAACCTGTCAACAACTTGATATTGTACTTCTAGACTACAGAACTGTGAGAAAATAAATTTCTGTTGTTGAACTCACCCACTCTGTGGTACTTTGTTATGACAACTGTAACAGACTAGTACAGTGGTCCAAGGTTCTGAAGATATTGCATAAAGTTATATAGTAGATGGAAAAGGAGTGACAGGGAATTGTGGACAAGTAGCCTCATGGCAACCACAAAGCATGATATAAGCCTGCAGTCATCCTTAACTACTGCTTCACAAGCCCAGCTGATGCTTAATTTTTATTGCAATCAGCAGTGTAGAAATGTTTTTTTAACTTTTCAGACTAAGTAAACATATGAATCAGGACCAATATACATCAAAGTCTGTTTGAAGATTGTTTTCAATTAAAAATCATGAGCTCTATGATATTACGGGGAAACAAAAAGGATAAGAAAAGCAAGGGCCCTTATCTAAAATTCATTCAGGTGCCCTCATGTTTAAATGTCTAAATCACTTTTTACAAAATTGGGAAATTGTATATGAAAGGGTCTTCTAGATGCACCTGTGTTAAAACACAAGCATACACATACGGGGAAAGAAGCTTATAAGAACAAATATTTGTTTTCACTAAACATAAGACATTTGTTGAAATTTAATCACCAAATACAATAAAAGTGAGCTTGAAGATGACAGATTTCTCTTTTTAATAGCAAAAAAGAAGCAGACACACAGATATATTTAGAAAACAAACTAGTGGTTACCGCTAGGAGAGGAAAGGGCACGGGGTCAATATAAGGGTAGAGGATAAAGAGATAAAAGCTATTATGTATAACATGAGTTACAAGGGAGGATGACAGATTTTTTTTAATGGATGTATCTTAATCCCTATTTGTGTGACAGAACAATTGCAGTGCATTCATGAGTCCGATACAAATCTTTCAAACTTGGACTGACCTTTCAACTCTGTATTTATTAATTTATTTAATCTTCTATTCATTCATTCAAACATATTTATTACTGACGTACTCATGCTCAGAAGTGAAGATACGGAAATGAATATGACAAAACGTGTTCATCTGCCCAAATATCTTAGAACTTAGAGATACAGTGAGTCATCAAATAATCATAGGAATGCAATGTTGATGAATACCATGAAGGAGAAGTAAATGGTTCTCTAAATACAAAACAGCAGGTTCTAACTAACTCCACATCTAGAATTATTTCCCAGATGCATTTGAAGAGGTAAGATGAAGTGCCAAAAAATAAGGATGAAAGTTTAAAAAGAATAATCACACATTTGTGTTAGAAATATATCCTTTCACTACCTTTAGCTTTGGGTTTATTATTTTTTAGAACTTATTTTGTATCTACCTGAAGAAATAGAATATTTTAGCTCAGTGGTCTTACAAATTGCTTACTCACTACTATTTACATCGCCGTCAAGCTCACATTAAACCAAGAGGAGTAATTTAAAATTTTCTCTTTCTTTTTTGTCTTCTAGGCACCCAATGCCATCCTTAAGATCTATCAGAGCACCTTCATCAGAAAAGAAATCAGGAGTAGAATGAAAAATTCAACTGCTCTCAGTCCTTTCCAGACTCCATTTATTGTTCTCAAACAATAAACTGTTCCTCCTCACTAAGCTGTTGGTTTTACAGGGGCTGTGCAGTGTTTGTCCCTGACTCAAGTGTATGATTCAGGAAAAGTGAGCTGCTGCCTCAGAGTTGAAATTTAATTTAGACATTTTGAAAACTAAATTAATATCTTTTACATGGAAATAATGAGCACTTTCCTACTCAGCTTATGAGTAGAAAGTCATTTAATGACTAGAAAGTCAGCTAGTAAATGCAAGAAGCTCTAAATTGGTGTAAGGGAAGTAAAGATGGGAGGGAGTAAGAAAGAAAGGAAGAGAAATAAAGATTTCAAAAATCAATAAAACTTCTATAAGCAAAAGCATTTAACTAGTTGACTTTACTGTGCCAAACTAAGCTCTAGCAAGATAATCATAGTTACTATACAGCAGTAGAAATACTTTTGTGGCATCTGTGAAATAAATTTTATTAAAATTTGTCATTACAGTGCTACAACAAGTAATAAGAAAATAATGAAAGGAAAAATATATCATTGGTAAAGTCAAACATACAGTAAAGGTAGTGGATCAACCACAACCACTTATAAAACTAGTAAGAAGGTTAAAAGAAAAAATTAGTAAAGTCATTTATAGCTACCCTAAGGAGTTAAGTGATACACCAAATAAAATATGTAAAATTGAATGTCAAAAACATAAAATGTGGGTGTAGGGAGTAAAAATGTAGGGTCGTTAGAATAAATTCAAACTTAAGAGATTATGAGTAGGGGATTAGCTCAAGATGGGAAAGTAGAAGGACGTGTGCTCACCACTTCTTACGAGAACAGTGTAATCACAACTAACAGCTGAACAGCCATCAACAAAGAAACACTGGAACCTACCAAAAAAGAAACCCTATTTCTAAGGGCAAAGGGGAAGCCATGGCCAGATGATAAGAGGGGCACAACTGTGATATAATCAAGTCCCATACCCACCAGGTGGGCGACTCAGAGAATGGAGAACAATTGTACCACAGAATTTCTCCCACTAGAGTGAAAGATCAGAGCCCCACATCAGGCTTCACAACAGGAGGAGGAGTCCCCAGAGAGACTGGCTTTGAAAGCCAGCAGGATTTGATTGCTGAACTAGGGGAAAAAGAAACTCTACTATTGGAGGACACACACAGGGTCTTGTGCATACCAGGACCCTGGAAGAAAGAGCAGTGACCCCATAGGAGACTGGGTCAGACCTGCCTGCTGGTGTTAGAAGGTCTTCTGCAAAGGTGGGAGTATGTTGTGGCTCACTGCAGGGACAAACACTCTGGCAACAGAAGTTATGGGAGGTACTCATCAGCATGAGCCCCCCTGGAGCCCACCATTAGCCCCACCAAACAGCCTGTAAGCTCCAGTAATGGGTCACTTCAGGCCCAACAACAAGCAGGGAGGGAACACAGCCCCACCCATCAGCATACAAGTGGATTAAATTTTTACTGAGCATGGTCCTGTCCACCAGAGGGAAAAGACACAGCTCTACCTACTGCCAGTCCCTCCTATCAGGAAGCTTGCACAAACTTCTTAGCTTCATCTACTAAAGGGCAGACAGTGGAAGCAAGAAGAACTACAATCCTACAGCCTGCAGAATGAAAACCAAAATCAAAGAAAATTAGATGAAATGAAACAACAGAGGATTATGTCCCAGATGAAGGAAAAAGAAAAAAAAAACCCAGAAAAACAAAAAACTGAACCTGAGATAGACAACTTCATGGGAAAAAACTCAGAACAATGATAAGGAAGATGATCCAGGATCTCGGACATAGAATGGAGGCAAGGATTGAGAAGATGCGAGAAATGATTAAGAAAGACTTAGAAGAACTAAAGAACAAACAAACGGAGATGAACAACACAATAAATGAAATGAAAAATACACTAGAAGGAATCAATAGCAGAATAACTGAGGCAGAAGAATGGATAAGTGACCTGAGAGACAGAATGGTGGAATTCACTGCCATGGAACAGAATAGAGAAAAAAGAATGAAAAGAAATGAAGACAGCCTAAGAGACCTCTGGGACAACATTAAACACACAAATATTCACATGATAGGGGTTGCAGAAGGAGAAGAGAGAGAAAAAGGACCAGAGAAAATATTTTTTAAAATTATTTGTTTTATTTATTTATTTTTGGCTGCATTGGATCTTCTTTGTGGTGTGCAGGCTTCTCACTGTGGTAGCTTCTCTTGTTGCAGAGCACAGGCTGTAGGCACGCAGACTTCAGTAGTTGTGGTTCACGGGCTCTAGAGCGCAGGCTCGGTAGTTGTGGTGCATGGGCTTAGTTGCTCTGTGGCATGTGGGATCTTCCTGGAGCAGGGATTGAACCCTTGTCCCCTGCATTGGCAGGCGGATTCTTACCACTGTGCCACCAGGGAAGCCCCCAGAGAAAATACTGGAAGAGATAAGAGTTGAAAACTTCCCTAACACGGAAAAGGATACCCAAGTCCAGGAAGTGCAGAGAGTCCCAGGAAGGATAAACTCATGGAGGAACACACCAAGACACGGGAATCAAATTGGCAAAAATTAAAGGCAAAGAAAAAATATTAAAAGCAACAAGGAAAAAACGACAAATAACATACAAAGGAACTCCCATAAGGTTATCAGATGATTTCTCAGCAGAAACTCTTCAGGTAAGAAAAGAGTGGCAGGATATATTTAAAGTGACGAAAAGGAAAAACCTACAACCAAGAATTCTCTCTCCAGCAAGGCACTAATTCTGATGTGATGGAGAAATTAAATTACAGACAGAAAAACCTAACAGAAATCAGCACCAACAAACCTGCTTTGCAACAAATGCTGTAAGATCTCCTCTAGGTGGGAAAGTGACCAGCAACCTAAAACAACATTGTACATATATAGACTGCTATGTCAAAACCTCATGGGAACAGCAACCCCCAAAACTACAATAAATACACACTCAAAAAAGAAAAAAACAACCCAAACACAACACTACAAATGGTCATTAAGCCACAAGAGAACAAAAAAAGAAGGGAAGAAAAAAAGACCTATAAAAAGAAACCCGAACCAATTAAGAAAATGGCATTAGAAACATGCATATCAACAATTAACTTAAATGTAGATGAATTAAATGCTCCAACCAAAAGACATAGGCTGGCTGAATGGATACAATAACAAGACCTGTATATATGTTTTCTACAAGTGACCCACTTCAGACCTAGGGACACATAGAGACTGAAAGTGAAGGGATAAAAGAAGGTATTCCATGCAAATGGAAATCAAAAAAAGGTGGAGTAGCAATATTCATATCAGAAAAAATAGACTTTAAAATAAAGACTGTTAAAAGAGAAAAAGAAGGACACTACATAATGATCAAGGGATCAATCCAAGAAGAAGATATAATAACTGTAAATATATATGCATCCAACATAGGAGCACCTTAATATATAAGGCAAATACTAACAGCCATAAAAGGAGAAATCGACAGTAACACAATAATAATAGGGGTTCTAACACCCAACTTTCATCAATGGACAAATAATTCAGACACAGAATCAACAAGGGAACACAGGTCATCCAAAAGCAGCAGAATATACTTTCTTCTCAAGTTCAGAGTGAATACTCTCCAGTTTTGACCACATGTTGGGCCACAAAGAGAGCCTCAAATGCAAGAAAATTGAAATCATATCACGTATCTTTTCCTATCACATCACTATGAGATTGGAAATAAACTACAAGAAAAAAAACTGTAAAAATCACAAACTTGTGGAGGCTAAATTATATGCTACTAAACAACCAATGGATCACTGAAGAAATCAAAGAGGAAATACAAAAATACCTAGAGAAAAATGAAAATGAAAGCACAATGATCCAAACCCTGTGGGATACAGCAAAAACAATTCTAAGAGGAAATTTTATAGCAATACAATCTTACCTCAGGAAACAAGAAAAATCTCAAATAAACAACCTAACCTTACACCTAAAACAAGTAGAGAAGGAAGAACCACCAAAACCGAAAGTTAGTAGAAGAAAAGAAATCATAAAGATCAGAGCAGTTAAATGAAATAGAGGCAAAGAAAAAAAAACAAAGATCAATGAAACTAAAAGCTGTTTCTTTGAAAACATAAAAAAAATTGATAAACATTTAGCAAGACTCATCAAGAAAAAAAGAGAGAGAGGACTCAAATCAATAAAATTAGAAATGAAAAAGAAGAAGTTACAAAGGACACCACATAAATACAAAAGATCCTAAGAGACAATATGCTAATAAAATGGACAACCTGGAAGAAATGGACAAATGCTTAGAAAGGTACAATATCCCAAGACTGAACCAGGAAGAAATAGAAAATATGAACAGTCCAATCACAAGCACTGAAATTGAAACTGTGATTAAAAACTCCCAACACACAAAAGTCCAGAATTTGATGGCTTCACAGGCTAATTCTATCAAACACATAGAGGAGAGCTAACACCTATCCTTCTGAAACTGTTCCAAAAAATTGCAGAGGAAGGAAAAGTCCCAAACTTATTCTATGAGGCCACCATCACCCTGATACCAAAACTAAAGATATCACAAAAAAGAATTTACAGGCCAATATCACTGATGAACATAGATGCAAAAATTCTCAAAAAAATACTAGCAAAATGAAACCAACAATACATTAAAAAAATCATACACCATGATCAAGTGGGATTTATGTCAGTGATGCTAGGATTTTTCAATATCCATAAATTAATCAGTGTGATACACCATATCAACAAACTGAAGAATAAAAATCATATGATCATCTCAATAGATGCAGAAAAAGCTTTTGTCAAGATTCAACACCATTTATGAAAAAACTCTCCAGAAAGTGGGCATAGAGGGAACAAACCTCAACATAATAAAGCCCATATATGACAAACCTATAACTAACATCATATTCAGTGGTGAAAAACTAAAAGCATTTCCTCTAAGATCAGAAACATGACAAGGATGTCCAACCTTGTTACCTTTATTCAATTTAGTTTTGGAAGTCCTAGCCATGTGAATAAGAGAAGAAAAAGAAGTAAAAGGAATCCAGATAGGAAAAGAAGAAGTTAAACTGTCACTCTTTGCAGACGACATGATACTATACACAGAAAATCCTAAAGATGTTACCAGAAAACTACTAGAGCTCATCAATGAATTTGGTAAATTTTCAGGTTACAAAATTAATACACAGAAATCTGTTGCATTTCTATACACTAACAATGAAAGATAAAAATGAAAAATTCAGGAAACAATCCCGTTTACCATTACATCAAAAATAATAAAATACATAGAAATAAACCTACCTAAAGAGACAAAAGACCTTTACTCTGAAAACTATAAGATGCTGTTGAAAGAAAATGAGTATGACACAAATGAATGAAAACATATACCATGTTCTTGGATTGGAAGAATCAAATTGTCAAAATAACTTTACTACCCAAGGTAATCTACAGATTCAGTGATCCCTATCAAATTACCAGTGGCATTTTTCACAGAACCAGAACCAAAAATCTTAAAATTTGTATGGAGACACAAAAGACCCACAATAGCCAAAGCAATCTTGAGAAAGAAAAATAAAGCTGGAGGAATCAGGCTCCTTGACATCAGATTACACTACAAAGCTATAGTCATCAAAAGATTATGTTACTGGCACAAAAATAAAAATGTAAATCGATGGAACAGGACAGAAAGCTCAGAAATAAACCCAGATACTTATGGTTAATTAATCTATGACAAAGAGACAAGACTATACAATGAAGGAAAAACAGTCTCTTCAACAAATTGTGCTGGGAAAACTGGACAACTATATGTAAAAAAAAAAGAAATTAAAACATTCTTTAACAGCATACACAAAAATAAGCTCAAAATGGATTAAAAACCTCAATGTGAGACAGGACACTATAAAACTCTTACAGGAGAACATAGGCAGAACACTCTCTGATATAAATTACAGTAATATCTTTTCTGATCTGTCTTCCAGAGTAATGGAAATACAAGCAAAAATAAACAAATGGGACTTGATTAAATTCAAAAGCTTTTGAAAAGTAAAGGAAACCATAAACAAAACAAAAAGGTGCACACAGAATGGGAGAAAATATTTACAAATTATGTGACCAACAAGGGATTAGTCTCAAAAATTTGCAAACAGCTCATACGGCTTAATATCATCTAAACAAACAACCCAATCAAAAAGTGGGCAGAAGAGCTAAATAGACATTTCTCCAAAGAAGATGTACAAATGACGATGAAGCACATGTAAAAATGGTCAACATCACTAAGTATTAGAGAAATGCAAATCAAAACTACAATGAGATACCACCTCATACCAGTCAAAATGACTATCATCAAAAAATCCACACACAACAAATGCTGGAGAAGGTGTAGAGAGAAAGGAACCCTCCTACACTGTTGATGGGAATGTATTTTGGTACAGGCACTATGGAGGACAGTATGGAGGTTCCTTAAAAAACTAAAAATAGAGCTACCATATGATCCTGCAATCCCACCCCTGAGCATATATCTAGAGAAATCCATGGTCCAAAAGGATACATGCACCCCAGTGTTCCTTGCAGCACACTTTACAACAGCCAAGACATGGAAGCAGCCTAAATGTCCATCAACAGAGGAATGGATAAAGAAGATGTGGCACATATATGCAATGGAACATTATTCAGCCATCAAAAAGAATAAAATAATACATTTGCAGCAACATAGATGGACCTAGAGCTTGTCATACTGAGTAAACTAAGTCAGATAGAGAAAGAGAAATATCATATGATATCACTTATATGTGGAATCTAAAAAGAAATGATACAGATGAACTTATTTACAAAACAGAAACAGACTCATAGACTTAGAGAACAAACTTATGGCTACCAGGGGCAATGGCTGTGGGGAAGGGATAGTTAGGGAGTTTGGCATTGACATGTACACACTGCTATATTTAAAGTGGATAACCAACCAGGACCTAGTATATAACACAGGGGACTCTGCTCAATATTATGTAACAACCTAAATAGGAAAAGAATTTGAAAAAGAATAGATACATGTATATGCATAACTCAATCACTTTGCTGAGCACCTGAAACTATCACAACATTGTTAATCAGCTATACTCCAATATAAAATAAAAAGTAAAAACAAAAGAGATCATGAGCTTAAAATAGTCACCAATAAATACAAGTTGTATTTATGTGTGTGTATATATATATATTCCTCATGGTGACAATATCATGGTAACACAAGCCAAAATTCAATAATGAATATGCACACATACAGAGAGAGAAAAGGAAAGGTATCCAAACATAACACTAAAGACAGTCATTAAATGCCAAGGGAAGGGAACAAAAGAAGAAAGGAACAAAAAAGGAACTACAAAAACAATCAGAGAACAATTAACAAAATGGCAAAAAATACATATCTATCAATAATTACATTAAATGTAGGGAATTCCCTTGTAGTCCAGTGGCTAGGACTTTGTGTTCTTACTGCTGAGTGCCCAGGTTCAATCCCTGGTGGGGGAGCTAATATCCCACAAGCTGCACAGAATGACCAAAATATATATACTTTAAATGTAAATGGACTAAATGCTTAAATCAAAAGACACAGAGTGCTCCAAAGAAGACATACAGATGGCCAACAGACACATGAAAAGGTGTTCAATATCGCTCATTATAAGAGAAATGCAAATCAAATCTACAATGAGGTATCACCTCACACAAGTCAGAATGGCCATCATTAAAATGTCTAAAAATAGTAAATCCTGCAGAGGGTGTGGAGAAAAAAGGAACCCTCCTACACTGTTGGAATGTAAAATTGGTGCAACCAGCCCTTATGGAGAACAGGATGGAATTTCCTCAAAAAACTAAAAGTAGAACTAAAGTATGATCCAGCAATCCCAGTTCTGGGCATATATCTGGAGAAAATTCTAAGTCAAAATAGATACATGCACCCCCATGCAGCACTATTTACAATAGCCAAGACATGGAAGCAACCTAAATGTCCATCAACAGATGAATGGATAAAGGAAACGTGGCATATATACAATGGAATATTACTCAGCTGTAAAAATCAATGAAATAATGCCATTTGCAACAAGATGGTTGAGCCTAGAGATTATATTAAGTGAAAGGGAAATACAGCATATGATACCACTTATATGTGGAATCTAAAAACATAATACAAGAGAACTTATTAACAAAACATAAATAAATTCATAGACATAGCAAACAAACTTATGGGTACCAGAGGGAATAGTGGGGCAGTCATGAGATAAATTAGGAATTTGGGATTAAGATATTTACATTGCTATATAAAATAAGTAAACCACAAGGACCTACTGTATAGCACAGGGAACTCAATAGGTTATAACAACCTATAATGGAAAATAATTGTATAGTCTGAATCTGTCGTATCACACGAAATAGACTTTAAAACAGACTGCAACAAGAGACAAAGAAGGAAATTACTAAATGATAAAAGAATCACTCCAACAAGAAAATGTAATAATTGTAAATATACATGCACCCAACATAGGAACACCTAAATACATAAATATTAACAAACATAAAGGGAAAATTGATGGTAATACAATAATTGGGGTCTTTAACATCCCACTTACATCAATGAACAGATTATCCAGACAGAAATTCAGTAAGGAAACATTGGCCTTAAATGACACAATATACCAGAGTGACTTAATAGATATATACAAAATATTCAATCCAAAAACAGCAGAATGTAAATTCTTTTCAAGGGCACATAGAACATTCTCTAGGATAGATCACATTCTAGACCAAAAATCAAGTCTCAATAAATTTAAGAAGACTCAACCATATCAGACATATTTTCTGATCACAATGCTATAAGACAATAAATCAACTACAAGAAAAATGCTGCAAAAACATAAACGTTCAGAGTCTAAACAATACACTACTAAATAATCAATGTGTCACTTAAATCAAAGAGAAAATCACAGAAACAAATGAAAATGGAAACACAGCAAATTTCAAAATCTATGAGACACAGGAAAGGCAGTACTTTTTTTTTTCTTTTAGGAAAAGCATTTCTTAGGAGGGAAGTTTATAGCAATACAGGACTTTTCAGTAAACAAGAAAAAATACAAATAAACAAATCTAACCTTACATGTAATGAAACTAGAAAAAGAACAAACAAAACCCAAAACTACTAGAAGGAAGAGAATAAAAACAATCAGAGTGGAAATAAATGAAACAGAAACAAAAAAAAATCAGCTAAACTAACAGCTGGTTTTTTGAAATGATAAACAAAATTGGTAAAACTGTAGTCAGACTCATCAAGATATAAAAGGAGAGTGCCCAAATAAACAAAACCAGAAATGAAAGAGAAGTTATAACTGAGACAACAGAAATACAAAGAATCATAAGAGATTACTATGAATGCCAATGAAATGGACAACCTAGAAGAGATGGATAAATTCCCAGTAATGTACAATTTCCCAAGACTGAATCAGGAATAAATAGAAAATATTAACAGACTGATAGCCAGTAAAGAAATTAAATCAGTAATTTAAAAACTCCCAAAAAACAAAAGTCCAAGATGAGACAGCTTCACAGGTAAATTCTACCAAACATTTAAAGAAAAGTTAACACATATTCTTCTCAAACTATTCCAAAAAATTAAAGAGAGAGGAATGCTTCCAGACTCATTCTATGAGATCATTACACTGATACCAAAACCAAAGACACCACTAAAAAAGAAAATTAAGGTCCAATATCACTGATGAACAAAGATGCAAAAAAAATCAACAAAATATTAGCAAACCAAATTTAACAATACACTAAAAAAATCATAGACCATGATCAAATGGGATTTATCCTGAGAATACAGGAATGATTCAATATCTGGAAATCAGTAAATGTGATATACCATATCAACAAATTGTAAAATCATATGATCATCTCAGTAGATGCAGAAAAACTTCAAAATTCAATATCCATTTCTGATAAAAACTCTCAATAAGGTAGGTATACCTTGTTGAAAGCATTTCCTCTAAAATGAGGAACAAGACAAGGATGCCAACTCTTGCCACTTATATTCAGCATAGTATTGGAAATCCTTGCCACAGCAATCAGAATTTGTCTGAAGTAAATAAAAACACTGATTTGAAAAGATATATGCACCCCTATGTTCCTTGCAGTAAGTATTGTTTATAATAGCCAAGATATGGTAACAACCTAAGTATTCATTTATAGATGAAGAGAGATTTTGTGTGTGTGTGTGTGTGTGTGTGTGTGTGTGTGTGTATAATATGTAATGGAATATTTTATATATAATATATTATATATATAAAATGGAATATTATTCAACCTTAAAAACAATGAAATTTTGCCCTTTGTGACAACATGGATTGTATCTTGTTAAGTAAAATGAGTCAGACAAAGACAAATACCATATAATCTCACTTATATGTGGAATTTAAAAAACAGACAAATACAAAACAAAACAAAAACAGACTGATAGTTTCAGAGAACAAATGCGTGATCACCAGAGAGGAACAGGGTGGTGGGTTGGACAAAGAGGTGAAGGACCTTAAGAGGTAAAAACTTCCAGTTACAAAATAAATGAGCCACAAAGTATGAAGCATAAGCAATATGGTCAACAATATTTTAAAAACTGCGTAGGGACAGATGGTTACTAGAGCTATTGTGGTGATCATTTCATAATGTATGTAAATGTTGAATCACTATGCAGTTCACTTGAAACTAACATAATATTTTACATCAACTATATTTCAATTAAAAAAAGATTTTTAAATTGATATGCAACTTAAATATCAGGAGAAGCTTAAGCTGTAAAAAGCCAATATTTTGGGCTTCCCTGGTGGTGCAGTGGTTGAGAGTCTGCCTGCCGATGCAAGGGACACAGGTTCATGCCCCGGTCCGGGAAGATCCCACATGCCGCGGAGCGGCTGGACCCGTGAACCATGGCCGCTGAGCCTGCGCGTCCGGAGCCTGTGCTCTGCAACGGGAGAGGCCACAACAGTGAGAGGCCCGCGTACCACAAAAAAAAAAAAAAAAAAAAAAACCCCAATAATTTTTCTCATTTTCTAGAGCACTAGTATCCTTTATCAATATAAATATCTGACACCTATCTAATGAGAAAATAAGCAAGCAAAAGAGAGCAGAAGTTAAATATGATATTTCCATTTGATAATCAATTTGTAATTTTAACAGCAACTAAGTATAGAAAATAAGACTTCTGGGTTTTGTTAATTCTCTAAAGTCTGGTACTGAATCCTATCTAAATAGTTACCACATGCACTATAAGAGGGACTGATAAATAATTTACACTTCGTGGGGGAAAATGAGGAAATATTTAGCCTTTCAGTAGATTGGAGATGTATTTTTACATTGATTAACCTTTAATCAACATTAAATTAGAAAATTAGATTACATTTTTAGACAACAAAAGAAAACCAATACAAGATACCTAGAATGTAAATTCAAGCAAAACTATGTTTTTATGCTGAAAATTTGGCCAAATGTCAATTAAATAAAGTAATTATTTTATATGAATTGAATAAACTTGTAGTTTATTCAATATTCAGGATTGTTAAAAAATGCCAAGCATTAAAACTTACTGTTGTAGTCTCTGTTTTACTCCAAAAGAAGACAATTAAGAGTGATGAAATTTAGAAATAGAACATTTTAAGGACCAATGATTATATAATAAAATTAATAAGTGAAGTGGAATAAAATACATCCTGGACTGGAACTCAAGAGTAGAAGGATCTAGACAGTAGTAGAGAGCCTGAACCAAGATGGCAGAGTAGAAGGATGGGCTCTCACTCCCTCTTGTGAGAATACCAGAATCACAACTAGCTGCTGGACAATCATTGACAGGAAGACACTGGAACTCACCAAAAAAGATACCCCACATTCAAAGACAAAGGAGAAGCCACAATGAGACGGTAGGAGGGGCGCAATCACAGTAAAATCAAATCCCATAACTGCTGGGTGGGTGACTCAGACAGACTGGAGGACATTTTACACAGAAGTCCACCCACTGGAGTGAAAGTTCTGAGCCCCAGGTCAGGCTTCCTAAACTGGGGGTCTGTCAATGGGAAGAGTAATTCATAGAGAATCAGACTTTGAAGGCTAGTGGGATTTGATTGCAGGACTCTGACAAGACTGGGGGAAACAGAGACTCCACTCTTGGAGGGCACACACAAAGTAGTGTGTACACTGGGACACAGGGGAGGAGCAGTTACCCCAGGGAATACTGAACCAGACCTACCGCTAGTGTTGGAGGGTCTCCTGCAGAGGCGGGAGGTGGTTGTGGCTCACCTTAGCGACAAGGACACTGGCAGCAGAAGTTCTGGGAAGTACTACTTGGTGTGAGCCCTCCCAGAGTCTGCTATTAGCCTCGCCAAAAAGCCCAGTATTGCATTGCCTCAGGCCAAACAACCAACAGGGAGGGAACCCAGCCCCACCCATCAGCAGTTAAGAGGATTAAAGTTTTACTGAGCTCAGCCCACCAGAGCAACAGTCAGCTCTACCCACCCATCAGGAAAATTGCACAAGCCTCTTAGATAGTCTCATCCAACAGAGGGCAGACAGCAGAAGTAAGAAGAACTACAATCCTGCAGCCTGTGGAACAAAAACCACATTTACAGATAGAGAAACAAGATGAAAAGGCAGAGGGCTATGTACACAATGAAGGAACAAGATAAAACCCCAGAAAAACAACTAAATGAAGTGGACATAGGCAACCTTCCATAAAAAGAATTCAGAATAATGATAGTGAAGATGATCCAGGACCTCGGAAAAAGAATGGAGGCAAAGATCGAGAAGATGCAAGAAGTGTTTAATAAAGACCTAGAAGAATTAGAGAACAAACAAACAGAGATGAACAATACAATAAATGAAATGAAAACCACACTAGAAGGAATCAATAACATAATAACTTAGGCAGAAGAACTGATAAGTGACCTGGAAGACAGAATAGTGGAATTCACTGCTATGGAACAAACTAAAGAAAAAAGAATGAAAAGAAATGTAAACAGCCTAAGAGACTCCTGGGACAACATTAAACACAACAACATTTGCATTATAGGTGTCCCAGAAGGAGAAGAGAGAGAGAAAGGACCAGAGAAAACATTTGAAGAGATTACAGTAAAAAAATTTCCCTAACACGGGAAAGGAAATAGCCACCCAAGTCCACCAAGTGCAGAGAGTCCCAAACAGGACAAACCCAAGGAGAAACACACCAAGACAGATAGTAATCAAATTGGCAAAAGTTAAAGACAAAGAAAAATTATTGAAAGCAGCAAGGGAAAAACGACAAATAACAGACAAGGGAACTCCCATAACGTTAACAGCTAATTTCTAGCGGAAACTCTACAAGTCAGAAGGGAGTGGAATGACATATTTAAAGTGATGAAAGAGAAGAACCTACAACCAAGATTACTCTACCTGGCAAGGATCTCATTCAGATTCGATGGAAAAATCAAAAACTTTACAGACAAGCAAAAGCTAAGAGATTCAGCACCACCAAACCAACTCTACAACAAATGCTAAAGGAACTTCTCTAAGTGAGAAACACAAGAGAACAAAAGCACTTACAAAAACAAACCCAAAACAAGTAAGAAAATGGTCATAGGAGGGAACATACATATTGATAATTACCTTAACCGTGAATGGATTAAATGCTCCAAACAAAAGACACAGACTTGTTGAATGGATACAAAAATTAAACCCATATATATTCTCTCTACAAGAGACCCACTTCAGACCTAGGGACACACAGAGACTTAAAGTGAGGGGATAGAAAAAGATACTCCATGCAAATGGAAATCAAAAGAAAGCTGGAGTAGCAATACTCATATCAGATAAAATAGACTTTAAAATAAAGAATGGTACAAGAGACAAGGAAGGACACTACATGATGATCAAGGGATCAATCCAAAAAGAAGATATAACAATTGTAAATATATATCCATCCAAACATAGGGGCACCTCAATACATAAGGAAACTGCTAACAGCTATAAAAGAGGAAATTGACAGTAACACAGTAATAGTGGGGGACTTTAACACCTCACATACACCAATGGACAGATCATCCAAAATGAAAATAAATAAGGAAAGAGAAGCTTTAAATGACACAGTAGACCAGATAGAATTAATTGATATTTATAGGACATTCCATCCAAAATCACCAGTTTACACTTTCTTCTCAAGTGAGCAAGGAGCATTCTACAGATTAGATCACATCTTGGGTCACAAATCAAGCCTCAGTAAACTTAAGAAACTGAAATCATATCAAGCATCTTTTCTCACCACACTGCTATGAGATTAGAAATAAATTACAGGGAAAAAAAGTAAAAAACACAAACACATGGAGGCTAAACAATACGTTACTAAATAACCAAGAGATCACTGAAGAAATCAAAGAGGAAATCAAAAAATACCTAGAGAAAAATAATAATGAAAACACGATGATCCAAAACCTATGGAATGCAGCAAAAGCCATTCTAAGAGGGAAGTTTATAGCTATACAAACCTACCTCAAGAAACAAGAAATCTCACATAAACAATCTAACCTTACACCTAAAGGAACTAGAGAAAGAAGAACAAACAAAACCCAAAGTTAGCAGAAGGAAAGAAATCATAAAGATCAGAGCAGAAATTAATGAAATAGAAACAAAGAAAACAATAGCAAAGATCAGTAAAACTAAAAGCTGGTGGGCTTCCCTGATGGTGCAGTGGTAGGGAGTCCGCCTGCCGATGCAGGGGACATGGCTTCGTGCCCCGGTGCTGGAGGATCCCACATGCCGCAGAGCGGCTGTGCCCGTGAGCCATGGCCGCTGAGCCTGTGCGTCCGGAGCCTGTGCTCTGCAATGGGAGAGGCCACCACAGTGAGAGGCCCATGTACCACAAAACAAACAAACAAACAAACACACAAAAGAAAACCTAAAAGCTGGTTCTTTGAGAAGATAAACAAAATTGATAAACCGTTAGCCAGACTCATTAAGAAAAAGAGGGACAGGACTCAAAACAATAAATTTAGAAATGAAAAAGGAGAAGTTACAACAGACACCACAGAAAAACAAAGCATTCTAAGAGACTATTACAAGCAACTATATGCCAATAAAATGGACAACAAGGAAGAAATGGACAAACTCTTAGAAAAGTATAACCTTGCAATACTGAACCAGGAAGAAATAGAAAATATGAACAGACCAATCACAAGTAATGAAATTGAAACTGTGATTAAAAATCTTCCAACAAACAAAAGTCCAGGACCAGATGGCTTTACAGGTGAATTCTGTCAAACATTTAGAGAAGAGCTAACACCCATCCTTCTCAAACTCTTCCTAAAATTTCTGGAGGAAGGAACACATCCAAACTCATTCTATGAGGCCACCATCTCCCTGATACCAAAATCAGACAAAGATACTACAAAAAAAAGGAAATTGCAGGCCAATATCACTGATGAACATAGAGCAAAAATCTTCAACAAAATACTAGCAAACAGAATCCAACAATACATTAAAAGGATCATACACCATGATCAAGTGGGATTTAAGCCAGGGATGAAAGGATTCTTCATCATATGCAAATCAATCAATGTGATACACCATATTAACAAATTGAAGGAGAAAAAACATATGATCATGTCAATAGATGCAGCAAAAGCTTTTGACAAAAGTCAACACCCATTTATGATAAAAACTCTCCAGAAAGTGGGGATAGAGGGAACTTACCTCAACATAACAGAGGCCATATACAACAAACCCACAGCAAACATCATTCACAATAGTGAAGAACTTAAAGCATTTCCTCTAAGATCAGGAACAAGACAAGGATGTCCACTCTCACTACTATTATTCAACATAGTTTTGGAAGTCCTAACTACGGGAATCAGAGAATAAAAAGAAATAAAAGGAATACAAATTGGAAAAGAAGATGTAAAACTGTAACAGTTTGCAGATGACTTGATGCTATACATGGAGAAACCTAAAGATGCCACCAGAAAACTACTAGAGCTAATCAATGAATTTGGTAAAGTTGCAGGATACAAAATTAATGCACAGAAATCTCTTGCATTCCTATAAAATAATGATGAAAAATTTGAAAGAGAAATTAAGGGAAAC
This sequence comes from Platanista minor, assembly GCA_004363435.1. NCBI lineage: Eukaryota > Metazoa > Chordata > Mammalia > Artiodactyla > Platanistidae > Platanista > Platanista minor. The sequence goes on along the minus strand of RJWK010011918.1, from coordinate 1,366 downwards.
TCCCATTTACCATTGCAATAAAAATACTAAAATACCTAGGAATAAAACTACCTAGGGAGACAAAAGACCTGTATGCAGAAAGCTATAAGACACTGATGAAAGAAATTAAAGATGATACCAACAGATGGAGAGATATACCATGTTCTTGGATTAGAAGAATCAATATTGTGAAAATGATTATACTACCCAAAGCAATCTACAGATTCAATTCAATCCCTATCAAATTACGAATGGCACTTTTTATGGAACTAGAACAAAAAATCTTTCAATTTGTATGGAGACACAAATGACCCTGAATAGCCAAAGCGTTCTTGAGGGAAAAAAATGGGGCTGGAGGAATCAGACTCCCTGACTTCAGACTATACTACAAAGCTACAGTAATCAAGACAATATGGTACTGGCACAGAAACAGAAACATTGATCAATGGAGCAAGATAGAAAGCCCAGAGGTAAACCCACACACCTATGGTCAACTAATCTCTGACAAAGGAGGCAAGGATATACAACAGAGAAAAGACAGTCTCTTCAATAAGTGGTGCTGGGAAAACTGGACAGCTACATGTAAAAGAATGAAATTAGAACACTCCCTAATACCATACACAAAAATAAACTCAGAATGGATTAGAGACCTAAATGTAAGACCAGACACTATAAAACTCTTAGAGGAAAACATAGGGAGAACAATTTTTGACATAAATCACAACAAGATCTTTTTTGACCCACCTCCTAGAGTAATGGAAATAAAAACAAAAATAAATAAATGGGACCTAATGAAACTTCAAAGCTTTTGCACAGCAAAGGAAACCATAAACAATATGAAAATACAACCTTCAGAATGGGTGAAAATATTTGCAAACAAATCAACAGACAAAGGATTAATCTCCAAAATGTATAAACAGCGCATGCAGCTCAATATTAAGAAAACAAACAACCTAATCCAAAAATGGGCAGAAGACCTAAATAGACATTTCTCCAAGAAGACAAACAGATGGCCAAGAAGCATATGAAAAGCTGCTCAACATCACTAATTATTAGAGAAATGCAAATCAAAACTACAATGAGGTATCACCTCCCACCAGTTAGAATGGGCATTATCAGAAAATCTACAAACAACAAATGCTGGAGAGGGTGTGGAGAAAAGGGAACCCTCTTGCACTGTTGGTGGGAATGTAAGTTGATACAGCCACTATGGAGAACAGTATGGAGGTTCGTTAAGAAACTAAAAATAATATTACCAGCAATCCCACTACTGGGCCTATACCCAGAGAAAACCATAATTCAAAAAGACACATGCACCCCAATGTTCATTGCAGCACTATTTACAATAGCCAGCTCATGGAAGCAAACTAAGTGCCCATCAACAGAA
>RJWK010011917.1:0-41193 GCA_004363435.1 Platanista minor | reverse complement strand
ATATACATGAAAATTGTAGCACAACACCCATATCATAGCAGACAGTACATACTTCCTTAGTTCTGAGAATATCTGTGTTTATATTATTTAGCTTTACAGATCTACTAGAAGCAGTACTCAAAATGGGTATGAACAAGAGCATTGGGGTAAGGCGTACATGGGGTCGTATACCCAGCTTTTCTACTTTTTTTCATTCAATAAATGTTTACCGAGCACCTACTATGAGATAGGAACTCTCCAAGGTGCTAGAAAATCTGTCAGGAAGGAAACAGACTCATTCCTTGTTCTCAGAATATTTACAGTTTCATGCGGAAAAGAAAGAATGAAAAATAAAATAAATTAGTTTTTAATATAGTTCCAGATAGTAAAACATATTATTAAGGGGATAAGATAAGAGTAAAGAGATAGAAAATGATGGAGTATGTTCTGCTTTCAGTAGGATACTCAGGATTGATTAAAGGGCTTTAAAAGAACAAAATGAAGCCTTGAATGAAATGATGCTTTCATCAGAGAGAACAGTGTGGTAGACAGAGGGCTTGCACATACCATGGTCCTGAGGTCAGTGTGTGCTTGCCGTGTCCATAGTACAAGGAAACCAGTGTAGCTCAAGGGGTTGGAAGAGGAGAGAGGGCAGGGATAAGAGAGGTAGTAAGGATCTGTACTTTTAAATCCTTACAGGTTAGAATAAGGGTTGGTGCTTTATTCTTAGGGTACTATGAAGCCATGGGAGTGTTCAAGTAGGGTAATAACAAGGTCTGGTTTATTTTAAAAGACCCCTGTGGATGTCTTGTAGGAACAGGATATTTATAAGTAATGGGAAGGGTTGGAGGGCTCTTCTGATCCATGCAAGAGATTATGATGGTTGGGACCTAAGTGGTAGCTGTAGGAATGATGAGCAGGAAGTTGATTTGGGATATATTTTGAAGATAAAGTTTATAAGGCTTGGATTCAATTTTGTTTATTAAAAAAAAAAATAGGAGTCACGGTGGGCTCCACATCTTTTGCCTGAAGCAGCTGAGTGAATGATGTTGTCTTTTACTGGTATTGACATGTTTACTAACTAAATGCGTGACTTTTAACCTCAGTAAAACTTGTTTTCCTCACTTGAAAGAAATAGAAGCAAAGATATGTACTTCACAGGGTTTGTCAGTATTAACTCAAATAACACATTCAAGACACTAATTATAGAGCCTGGCAGATAGCAAGCATCTAATGCAGGGTAGGTATACTTAATCTAAGTAATCATTATAAAGCACCACACTGTCATCCTTAATTTGGCCATCAGCATTTTTAGATTTTGTTTTGTTTTAATTTTTTTTTTTTGGCCTCTTTGATAGATGCTCTGCATCTTTCCTATCACCACAAGAAGGACACATGTTCTATGCTCACAGATGAATTAAGGGATATTTTCAGAACTGAATTTCTACAAACACAAATACTGTATGTAATAAGGTACTCTGGAAGCAAGTTTGAATGTCAAACTAGCAGAAAACAGACTTAACAATCTCCTCTTTAAAACTCCAGGTTCACTTTGTAGTTACTACTACTGCTAACTAACTTTCGTTTTACATTTCTCATTTTAAAAGTGCTTTAAAATATAATTTTCAAAGTATTACTATCAGAGGCATTTCATTATAATAACAATAAACAAGCAAATAAAAAACAATAACAGCAACAACTGAGGCTGAGAGAACTAAAGTGCGCACAGGCTTCTAATCGTTGGGAGACTAAAGTACCATTGGTTTTACAGCTAATATGTGGAAATGTTGGCTTAAAATATCTCCTCACTACAAATGCTGTGCTCTCTCCACTGTCTTCTCACTCTTCAAGGAATGACATAACTGTTGTTGACCTACAGTAATAAAGAAGATCTCAGAAAATAGGATATCTGGCTTCCCTAGATTTGAAGTTATTTTGGGATACAGTTCCTCCCCAAGATAATTTGGTCACCCCAAATGTAAAGAATGAGAAAAGTAAAATCTCCCTTCATCATTGCCATCATTTTTGTTTTAACCTGGCATTTTCTTTTCTGTCCTACACATAGATTCCTTCTTCCTGTGTACTCAGGTACCTCTCACTTTTTGTCCCTTTCTTGGATAAACAGATAGATGGCTATAGGAAACTATTCTTAACATCAAAATATATATGAAATCATAAGTCATTTGTATCAGAATCACCTTTATATATGACAGTTTCTATATTTTAAATGAGTTAATCATTTAAATGAAATTGTTGGACATTTTTTCATGTGTCAGGTACCACACTGGTTATTCAAAATAAGCTTAATGGGACAAGATAAAGGACCACAATGTACCATTATAACTGTAGATTTTGGTGCTTATGTTAAAATATGAAATAAGACTAGTCCTTGCCCTCAAAGAGCCCTTAGTTTATAATAGATGATATTCTCCTCCTCAGCAGAGAAGAGCATCTTTGTCTAAATTCTAGCCAATTTTTGAGCTTCATCAGGAAGTCTTGGCTGTATCAGAAGGCATTGATATTCAAGCACCTCATGTCTTCCCCTTAATCTTGTCTAGATTCATATGGCTCGCCAGATGTCCTAGAAATGCCCAAAGGGCAGAGGCTGGATTTCCACCATCTGTAAATGGTCCTTTGTAATTTTGCAACAATGCCATCTCCCCTTTCCCTACACCCATATCAAAAGCCAAACACAACAGCTGGATGTTCAATTATTCAGGCTTCATAAGTACTCTTTAATTATCGCTATACACCATCTTTTAACCCAATAAACACAAAATTATGCTGAGTAGTTATAGTTATAACTTCACTAAGTATGGGAAATATTTGCATTATTTATTTTTTCTTTGGGACTTTTAAATATACATTTACAAATAACTTAAAGATCTATATTTTTTATATTTAACTTGGAACTGATACTTATTTATTAACTTATACATTCAATTTATGTTTATTTTTATAATGTAAAATGAAATAGCTTTAATTTTACTGTCTTTTGTGTGATTAAGTTCTTAGATATAGGGAATATCAGAATGCTTAAGGAGATCTACAAGAACCTTAGATTGTCTGGCTACACTCATCTAAAATGAGTGTAACTTATGTGCTAACATGTTTTGTGGGCTTTTAATTCTTTTTTAAAGAATAAAAAGTAATCCTGCCATGACCATCACCATGACACTTAATATCCCCAATTTGCAAATAAAAAGCACCTTCATAAAGAAAAACATTTGGCAAAATAAATCATATGCTATTTATTTCAAGTATAACAAAGAAAGTATTACTTGAAAATAATATTTTAGATATTAAAAGTGACTTATTTAAGCAAAAACTTTATCTTCCTTAAGATTATTTTCAAGGAAAAAAATATTAGTGAACTGTATCGGTACTACACCACTGCAAATATCTCTTTCACTAATTACTAAAAAAAAAAAATCTCTTCATGATTTAACTTTTTCAGTATAACTTTGCATGTTGGTTTGTCCAGTAGTCCTACTGTCTGAATAAGAACGACTCATGAAGAGACTTGAATATGGTTTCACCAAAAATAAATAAATAAATAAATAATAATGGTTGGCTAGCAATTAGAGACAATTTTTCTACTGTGGTTCTTCTTCTTTTTTTTTTTTTTATACCTGTGTCTGTACTGTGCAACGTTTAAGTTGTATTCTTAGCATTTCTTTACTCTCTTAAATGCTGTTTCTTATTGAATGAGGTAATCAAATTTCTGTCTCATGATACTTTTATTCACCGTACATCAACACATGGTAAGAAGAGTATTTATCTCCTGTTGGTCAGTCTTATAAAAGGTAAGAGCAAATTCTAGAGACATTTATTAGTATCTTAGTATATTGACTTCAAAATCATTTTTAATAAAATATTAAAATAAGTTTATCTTAAAATATAAGAAAATGAAATAAGCACTCAGAATAGAGTATGTCTACATTTTGCTCAAATCTCAAATTAGGCCCTGGCAATTATTTCAGAATAGACGGTGTAGTAGGCTGAAAAATGGCCCCCAAAGGTATCAGGTCCTAATTCTTGACATCTGTAAATGTTACCTTATAGGGAAAGTGTGTTTGCAGATATGATTAAGTTAAGGATCTAGAATTGAGAGTATCTTGGATTATCTAGGTGCACCCTAAATGTAGTCACATGCATCTTTGTAAGAGGGATGCAGAGGATATTTGACAGACGCAGAGGAAGAGGCAGTGTGAAGATAGAGCAGAGACATTCACAGATGCTGAGCTTGAAGACTGGAGAGATTCAGCCACAAGCCAGAGAATGCTGGCGGCCACCAGAAGCCGGAAGAGACAGGGAACAGAGCCTCCAGGGGGAGCTTTAGTCTGTCACATTGATTTGGGTCCAGCAATATAGATTTTGGACTCCTGGACTCCAGAATTGTGAGAGCATGCATTTCTGTTGGTTTAAGCCACCAACTTCGTAGTAATTTGTTATGGAAGCCACAGGAACCTAGCACAGCTGAGAATGTTAGACAGTGTTGGTGTATTACTGGATTAATTCTAAGACAGCAGCATTCCAAGACATTTATTTATTTCTGTGGGCCTAAAAATATTTTCTCTCCTATGCGGCACATCTTTTTCCCCTGGTATTGCTTTATCTTTGCCTACCTCTCCATTCCTGCCAATGCAGAGGTCTATTCTGACATAAACAGAGGCCAGCAGTTTAGTTTGGGAAGACCTCACTTCAGCTACATCTCTTATCCTCTGGGGTTTCTTTGTCTGCAGGAATTTCTCAGTCATTCTGACCCTCATTCAAATCTAGAGTTTCGCGCCCTGGCTGGGACATCTCTTGACCAATAAATGCCCTATTCTTTCATGTCTTGGGTGAAAAATTCTAAGTACAATGTTTCTTGGAGGGTCCCCATGGGTCTGAGATCCAGGTACCTATAGCAGGAGTCTGCTCAATAGCAGACCCTTTATCAGCTGTTCCTCTTTCTCTGTTTTCCTTTTTGGTCTGCCACTCCTGTTACTTGAGAATATTTTTTAAAATAAAAGATCCACACACAATCCCTAGACTTAGCTCTGCACTTGGATGGAACCAAACAAGACAGTTGGTGTGATGAGTGGCTCTAGATGAAGACCGGAAGTTGCAGTATTTCCACAACTGGAATTGGAATTAGTATTCACTGAGCCGACAGCCATATGGACCCCCGGTTGGTGGTAACAGGGACAGAGATCCCAGTTGGTAAGCAGAAACACCACAATGATAGGGTTCTTGCCACTGATGGCTGGTGATGAGGCAAGGTGGGAGTTGAACAACTAGCTTAAGCATTAAAGAGATACCTCTATGGCATCATTCAAAAGGACCCTTATCTCCTGGAGCTACATGGCAGATGGTGCTGAAAATCAGACCCCATATTGAAGTGTAAGGATTGCAGAGTTATACATAGACTAATGCAGCACTTAATAGGTCTCCTTTGCTAAATCAAAGTCCCTGGTAAGGTAACACCGGGCCCATGAGACCTGCAATGGGGACACTTCTTGGATGGACAAGTCTAAGAATCTTCAGTTTTCTCTAATTGTCACCTCCATCCTTCAGGCTGGGAGAAGTAGCTTCCTATCTGTCGTGGAAGAGAATACCCGCTCCTCAAGTGGTGACCAAGTAAAGACATGCTCTCAGACAGAGGTCTCACGAGGTGATCTTGTTCTCCAAACTCTGTCCCATCTTCCCTCATGGCCTCTCAGCAAACCGTTGGCAAACTTTTTCTGTAATCAGCAAAAGAGTGACTGGATTTTGCTTTGAGGGCCAAGAGGCAAAATTGAGATCATTATGTGGGTATTTATGTAGCCTTTTTAAAATGTCAAATCCACTTTTAGGCCACAGACCATACGAAAACAGGCAGCAGGTGGGATTCAGATCCTGGGCCATAGTTTGCTGACTGCTGACCTCAACTTATTTGTTTTCAAGCTTTAGAATCCATCACAGTCACAGAGAGGACTTGATAAGATCATTTCTAGGGCTCAAAGGCAGAGTTTTTGACTCAGTGGTTCTTGGGTAGGTAAAGCATTTGCATTTCTAATAAGTTCCCAGATTTTGCCAACACTGCTGAGTGGAAAATCTCTGCTCTAGACGGTAAGATTAAATGTTAGTCTGTGCAAGGAAACACAGCCCTAGTTCTGAGAGGGAAAATCATACTCAGCCTACTGGATAAAGCTAGTATGAACCTACAGGAACTGGGGTGACATGTTTCAGAGGGGCTCTTGGGGCTGTGGAACCGAGAGGGCAGAACATAAAATTAGAAGGATGCGTATGTGTTGCTATGGGAACATCTGAAGTCAATTTACTGACTCAGGCTTTAATACCCTGGCCAGGAACCTGGAGCAGACCCTCCTAAGCTGTTTATATTGTTTCTTGAAGCTGGAACGTGACCGTGACCTATGGAAAATGGGGTAGGGATGTTGGAAAACCTTTTGGCACATTATTGAGGAAGGACTCTGGAGGCAAGTGGGGAGATATTAGTTTTGATCTATTATGTGAGATAAGAGAAACTCCCATTTAATTATGTACCCTAGAGGCCCAGTGATCACTCATTTTACTCGGACAATATAGAACTTACTGGTAAGGAAGCCAGCCACAGCACTGAGCCCTGGCCAAAGACCATTTGAAGTGAGTCCAGGGCTTCCCTGGTGGCGCAGTGGTTGAGAGTCCACCTGCCGATGCAGGGGACACGGGTTCGTGCCCCGGTCCGGGAAGATCCCACATGCCGCGGAGCGGCTGGGCCCGTGAGCCATGGCCGCTGAGCCTGCGCATCCGGAGTCTGTGCCCCGCAACGGGAGAGGCCACAACAGTGAGAGGCCTGCTTACCACAGTTAAGTAAGTATGTAAGTAAGTAAGTAAGTAAATAAAGTAAGTGAGTCCAAGGAGACAACAGATGCACACTGTAGTCAATTTCCCTGACCCTTATGTGCATAATTGTGATGGGTACTCTTAGCAGTAGATTGGGGAGCTGCACTTTGAGAACTAATGCACACCCTACTGGCTCTCTGACCTGTGAAGTAACTTAATATGGTAGGTGGACCACGTGGAAATTCCTGAAGCTTCCTGCCCCTAGCTAAGAGAGCAAAGCAGAACACTGCATCTCAGGAGACGCTGCAGAGATTAGTACAACATCAAAGACTTAAAGTGCATAGGAGTGTGATCCCCAGGGCATAGCTGTTCAACAACCTGTTCTGTACCTGCAAAATCTCAGTGGGTCCTGTACAGGGTAAAGGACCCAAGTAAACCCAAGTACTGCCCCAATTGCAGCTCCAGTGCTGGATGCAGTATCCACACAAGTGTTGGAACTTGGTTAGCTCCTAATGAACTGGCAAAAGGATGATTTTTATCCTGATCATTAAAAACTGTCATTCATTTCAGTCTTGTCCTACATCTAAGCATAGTATCAGTATGTGGAGTCTCTCCTCTTTTTGTGAGACAGACTAGCCATCCTCTGAGACACAGGTCCTGTCAATGAGCCACCACGTACTTAGAAAAGTATTTGGCATTGTAGAATCCAGGAAAACGCTGTGGGAAGAGTAACATTTAGCAGGAAAATCCCATGCATTGGGAATGGAAATATTCATTCACATGCATGCCGATTTCCTTTACATCAACACTAACACTCGATTTCAAGGGAACATCATTCATCTCCTGAATTACTGCAGCATCATTCAAACTATTGTCCCTGCATCCAACCTTATGGCCAAGCCATTTCCTTCCAGTTATCTTCTCAAAGGCAAACTGGATAGTGTCACCCACTTGCTTACATCCCACAATGGCTTAGTTACTGTTACATAAAGATCACACTTTTTAACACGTCTTAGAATGTTCCTTAAGTCTAAATGCTGACAAGATGTGTTTCATCCTCCTCCGTATATTCCAGGCACACTGGCCTTGTTTGTGCTTCTTGTTCTTTCCTTGTCTCTCTTTTAGGGTTTTAAATATGGTTTCTTCTCTCAGGTACACTCCTGTCTCCAAAATACGTTTGGTTAATTCCAGCCTTTCTTTCAGATTTTAACTATACTGTTACATTCCCCAGAGAAAAATCTCCCTTGCCTTTCTGATGAGGCAAAAAATTCATATTTATTGGTGTGATTATTTGGTCCCTTGTATCAGGGTCCATATATTTTCATGCTCACCTTTGTTTCATCTGTTCCCAATCGGGTGTCTAATTATACACATTTATGCAATAAATAAAGCAAAAAGGGGAAAAAGGAAGGAAGAAGAAATTGAGACAACTCTTTACAAGGGAGATAAGAAAGTCTACAAAAAGATGTCATCTTCATTATTAGGAGAGAAATGGTATCCTGGAAAAAAATTCAACAGGATGAAATAATAAGAAGAAAATTAAACAAGAAAGCTATTGGCTATTTCTACTCATTAGTAAGAATGCAAAGTCCTAAACAAAACTCTAGCATATAGGATAATTCTGGATATTACTTTAAAAATTAAAACTGTTATTATACATCTTTTATTCCAACTAATAAACACATAGTTTTATAAAAGATAACTATCAATATAAATTTTTACATTAGGGGGTCAAAGGAGAGTTAAGTAGATACATTAATTTAGGAGATAACAAAAAGATGATTTCCAATTCTGAAGAAACTCTTTCTTAGCTACAAATAGATTTTCTTTCTCATATTAAAGAAAAGGTCTCTATTGCAAATAAATGGTAGGTGACATCTGAGTTAATATGAATTTCTTTTAAGGTCTGAAGTCTACTAGAGTTTATAGTATATTCTTGAAGTTCATATTAACAATATACAAACAAAAACTACAGCAACAAATAAAAATGAAATCAACCTTGCAATTAAACATCTAAAAAATTGTTATTTCCAGATAACATGATTGGCAAATAGAGACAAATAAATGAAGAGATACAAAGGAAATGAGTAATCTATTAGGATAAAGGGATTTTGATATGAACTGGGAATCATTCAAATAACAGGATTTTAAAAGACAAACACACATAAATGTTACTTATGATTATATCTGTAAAGTTTTAATCCAGGAAATTAGTATATATTTATTGCAGCTTTTGGATTTTCATATTGTTTATATAATCAGAAAGAGTAGTGGCTATATAAGTTTTTCAAAGAATGGGAAATTGCATTATATAGAGCTTTAGCGACTTAATATATAGAGTGCCTACTGGGCTTTATTCTTGTCAAACTCTAAATCACTTTCTGGTTGTAAATTAGACACTAATGTAGATAAATTAACTCTACAAGGTCGCTTGGGCATCATTTAGAGCAATGCTCTATTCTGGAAAGTGTAGGAAACTGCACAATAAACTTGGACTTATACAAATGGAGGCTGTACATTTTTAGTGATTTGTTTTTTTTTGTTTTTTTTTTTTAAGTAAGTGTATAAGAACACACAAGGTCAAAAGTTTCTGGTCCTTCCCATATTTTAACTTTGAAAGTTGATGTTTTATTCTGCCCTGTTTCTATTTGTCCAAATAACTCCAGGTCTCTTCCTATTTAATTGTTTTCAGAAGGGTTTTTTGTTGTTGTTGATTTTCAGATTTTAAAATATTATCGTTGAAGAGAAATTTTACTTTGGGGGGGATGAATTTGATTTTAGAAATTCAGCAAATGCCATTCAAAACCAGGTATGATGTTTAAGTCTGTGATTAAAGGATCCCAGCAATGCTTTGGTGACATATCATAGGACATATAATATAATGGCAATAATTTTACTTGGAAGCAAGGGACCTCGTTGTAACACCCATGTCAAAGGTTGGAAATTTTGGAGAAGTCCCTTAAAATGTTTGAATCTCTGTTTTATCACCTTAAACTGTAGTAATATTATATAACTTCCCTTTCCTCACAGAGTTTGTGGTCAGAAACTGACACATTAAGTTAGTAACCTTGTTTTTATTGTAAACAGGGTCTTTGTAAATACCTTGGGTAGCAGGGGGCATTTTTGACATTCATAGCTCCTGAGCTGACAAATGAAGGTCACATAAATTATATGTTTTCTAAAAATATTTAATTAAAGTATAAATAAAAGTTTAATTTAGATATCTATGGTTTCTAAAATACAAACATCCAACTGCAATATGTACTTCCAGCATTAATGCATGTTTTATACAGAGAATATCCTTTTTTCTGCATTTTCTATAAGTGGTGGAACTCCATTTTTCCTTACTTAATATATCTTGGGTCTAAGTAGCCATGATTTACGGATAAACTACTTTCCGTAAGCAGATATATGAGATTTATAACGATTCTGTCAGGAAAAATAAACACTTTCTTAATATATATTTACGTGTATAAAACGTTCTTCATGTAGTTATTGGGGGATGGTATCAGAATTGTGCAGCAATGATGATAAATCAGGGTTTACTAGATTCAGTCTGAGTAAAACTTTACTTCTGGGGAGATAACTATGAACAGCATTAATTTCCTTCTTTTTTATTTTTGATTGTGGTTTTCCTCAAAGGTTATTTAGGTTTGAAAAATCTATCTCAATAGAATGATTTCGCCTCTGTTCTATATGTAACGTTGACTCTGGTTCTTGGGAGATGTGAAAAGATCTGTCTGACACAGCATTTTGTGAAGAAATTTCTGGCTACATCCTCTTACATAGACTCCATACTTACTTCAGATCATAAAGCATGGCCAAGTTTAGTTCAGTATGTCATGTAGATTGTCAACATCAGAATGCTACAACCCATTGTTTCAAAACAAATGTGTATCTATATGTATACACACACACATACATAAGTATTTAATCTGGTCAAAAAGAACCTGTTATCTGGTATTGGTTCATACGTTTAAAATATTTGTCCTAATATTTTTTATTCTGATCTTACATTAAAAACACAATCTGTGGGCTTCCCTGGTGGCGCAGTGGTTGAGAGTCCGCCTGCCGATGCAAGGGATTCAGGTTCGTGCCCCGGTCCGGGAAGATCCCACATGCCACGGAGCGGCTGGGCCCGTGAGCCGTGGCCGCTGAGCCTGCGCGTCTGGAGCCTGTGCTCCGCAATGGGAGAAGCCACAACAGTGAGAGGCCCGCGTACCGCACCAAAAAAAAAAAAACAAAAAGAAAAAACAGAAAAAAACCAAACACAAGCTGTGTATCTTGTAAATAGACAAAAATGTCAGATAAGTTTCACATGGCCTGGTTCTCAAGGTAAGTCTCATAAAGTGCTTTTGCAAAAGGTGAAAATCCATTCATAGCTCACTTGAGTGATTTTAAGGTTAACGCTTTTAAATACCACTTAAATGAGAAGCCATGTTTTCTTGCAGACTTCCTACATGTGAGCTTATGTTTTGTATATTCACTGGCCCTTCTTTCTCAATATCCTTTGCTCTTTCCTCATTTCCTAGATTCTAAATATTTGGGAGCCACAGAGAATAACCTTGGTCTTCCTTTGCTCTTTATACATTCACTCTCTTGGTAATCTCATACCATCCTAAGATTTTATTCTGAGAAGCCCCCACTTTATACAATTTATATTACTAGCCTCTCCTCTCCATGGGAGCAAATCCCAGGGCCTACTGTACAGCTCCACATGCATATCTAATAGATAGCTAAGATTCCTGTGTCAAAACTGAGCTCCTGATTTCTCTCTGTAAGCCTTCATTCAAGGACACCACTCAAATATCAATGCCTGCTTGTGAATTAGAAACATTCTTTGGTTAGATGCAGACTAAAATTTGGGTTCATGTAGACCAAAGTGCATATTGCATTACCATATGGGAAAAAAAAAAAGTCATAAGAAACTCTGGCAAAAATAATCAGGAGCAAAATGCATGGTTAGGAGAGAATGAGATCTATATTTTATTCACCACTCACTGCCATGGCAGGAAAAATACCGTACAAAGCACAATCTGTAAACCATGCCTTCCTGTCTCCTTAAACCCTTCTCTCTCAGTAAATGGTGATTTCTTTGTTCTCATACTCAGGCTGCAAACTGGCTTTTAAAAATAATAATAATAAGGGCTCTATTTATTTAGTTGTTTATTTATTTATTGGCCACACCTCATGGCATGTGGGATCTTAGTTCCACGACCAGAGATTGAACCCTTGCCCCTTGCATTGGAAGTGTGGAGTCTTAACCACTGGACCACCAGGGAAGTCCCCAAACTGACCTCTTTGTTTCTCTTCAGTCACCCAGTCCATCAAAATATACTCTTGGCTTTGTCTCTGGGTGACGTCCAGAACCTGACCACTTCTCGCACCCTGGTCCTGGTCACCTTCACTTCTTTCCTTGATTAGCACAGTAGCCTCTTGCTTCTCTAAAACTTACTTTCAATACAGGAATAAAGGCAGATACTGTAAAATAATCCATTGGCTTCTCACGTCACTCAGCAAAAATACTTTTGTTGCCTACAAAAGGCAACACAATCTGCCCCCTTCCCATCCCTTTATCTCGCTTCCTCACAGCGTTGTTCTCACAGTGGCAAGCACATTGGCCCCCCTGCTCCTCCTACGCTGGCCAGGGTCTTTGGACTGGCCCTTCCCTCACCTGGAGCGCTTAGTCCCTCCATTAACCACATGGCTTGTGAATCAAATACTTCTACTTTTTGTCCCAATATCTCACTACCACCTTATTTAAATTTCATTTCCTCCCCTAAATAATCCCAGTGCCCTTCCCCTCCTTTATTTATCCACATTGTATTTATAACCGTCTGACTCAATCACTTCTAAAGCAGGTTTTTCCCGGCCACATGATCTAAAATAAAATTCCAAACTCCTCTAACAGTATCCACTCTCCTCCCTACTATTTTTCTCCTTAATACTTATCATTATTCCAACTTGTTCTACAATTTGCTTTTATTATTATTATTTAGAAGTGGTTTTTGTTTGTTTGTTTGTTTGTTTTGCGGTACACGGGCCTCTCACTGCTGTGGCCTCTCCCGTCGCGGAGCAGAGGCTCCGGACGCGCAGGCTCAGCGGCCATGGCTCACGGGCCCAGCCTCTCCACGGCATGTGGGATCTTCCCGGACTGGGGCACGAACCCGTGTCCCCTGCATCGGCAGGCGGACTCTCAACCACTGCGCCACCAGGGAAGCCCCTAGAAGTGTTTCTCTGATCTTCTTAAGTGGAATTACATATTCCTCTGTCTTCTTGGTGTTTCTCTGTATGGACGCATACACCATTATTCTATTATTATTATTCTGTTTTCATTATTTTTTTAGGATACTATCGTGAAAAATTCTCATACAAATAACTTTGCACCAATAGGAATATTTTTGTGGGATAGATTTTATTTTAAAGTAGAATTGCCAGATGATAGTCTATATACATGTGAAAAAACAGCAGATATTACTCATGCTTTTTTCCAAGAATCACTGCTATATCATATTCCTTGCTGTTGCATATGAAAGTGCCAAATTCCCTACATTCTCAACAATATCTTACAGTATGGCTACATAAATTTTTGCCAATCTGAATGAGAACTGTGCTAACTTGTTTTAATATGCTTCCGATCTTTATCAGCCATTTTCACTATTTCTTTGAGATTTAAATACTTATATAATTTTTCCATATTCTATTTGTTTATTTGAATTTTTTCTCAGTGAGTCTGAGTGTCTTTTGATATATGTAATGTATAAACTATTTGTTATTTGTGTCGCAAATACTTTTCCTGGACTGGTCCTGGACTTAAGCTAGGTTTATGCTGTGTTTTGCTGCACAGTTTTTTTTTTTTAATTTTAATAATTCTTTCCAGTTTAATATTTTCATTGATGTCTTATGGGTTTTGTATAATGATGACAAATTTGAACCTGAAATTTGAAAAGTAAATCTCATATGGATAGAAATAAAGTGTAGATTATTTAGCTGAAATTCACAGTGTGTACGATTAACAAAGTTATATACCCTTACATTTTCCTTAAGAAGAACCAGTGTTCACAGCTCCATTTTAAGAGTTCGTCCATCAGTTCCTTCATATATGAAATATTATATTTCTTATTTAATAAAATTCCTCACATACCTGGATTTGCTTTTGAATATTGTCCTTCTCTTGTAAGGTATTTCACCAATAATAATTCTTTGATGACCATGGTTTCATACTACACTCCTATGAATTCTAGGGCACCTCCTCTTCCTCGATAATGCTGTGCATTATCAAAATTCCTTTGCTTCTTTGCACCTTTCTCTTCTGGATACCCTTCCCAAAGGCAATAATTGTGGTTATTCTTTGTACAAAGACTGATTTAACTTCACCCAAAATGAAATTTACAAAGAAGCAAAGCACATTGAATTTACTGCCTTTTCAATGAGTTCGACCAGCACTCCTCCTTTTAAAGTACTTATATAAAGTATATAATAATTGTTCTCTTACTGTATTTGTGTGTCTTATAGTGTAAAACCATGAACCTTACTTAAAAGCAAATCAATTACTTTCTTTATAAAAAAAAAAAAAACATTATATATGAAGGAGCTTCTCAGCTTCCCCAAAGTAAAATTTCTGTTAATTCAGAAAAACAACAATTTTCTGCCTCTTCATTTTAGTCAGATCACAAGAGAAAACATGTGCCAACAATGCACAAAATCATTATTTCTTCACAACACACTTTTCCTTTAATTCTTCTCACGTGTTTAGAAGGAAGTAAATAAAACCATACGTATTAAATTCAAAGTTTTTTCTAAGTCTCATTTCTCCTTGACGTTGAGAATTCACAATGGCAATGCCTGCTTTTTATACTGCTGTGGCCCCTGTGTTCTATTTGGAAACCTAGTTTGTCTTCCTTCTACCTCCTAAATTGGCAGCCAGTCCCAAGACCTCAAGCTCCCTAAATAAGAACATTCTACAGGATTTTTTCCCACAGCCTTCTATCTTTCTGTATTGGCATGGTTTCCACTCCCCTTTTTGCTAGATGATCTGTATCAAGGCCATTCTTCCAAAGTTGAGCTCTTGTTTAGAGGTCCATGCTCTGATTTCTCAAAGCAATATTTAATTCCCTGCCAACCACCTACTTCCTTTCAAGGGTTCTTGGTTTCTGCTGATATTGCCATAGTTATCTTGGTCACTTCTGCTTAATATTTATGGTTTCATCTCTATTTCCCTCATACTAACCATAAGCATCCAAATAGAGATCACGATTGAGTCTCCCTTCAAAAGGTCTTTTCCAGCTTTCCCTTCTTTTCCATTGCAGTCATTGTCACCATATTCTAGACAGCTATCACTGTGCCATAATGTTGCAGTACCCTTATGCGAGCTTCCTGAATTCACAAATACAATTGCTTAATTAACTTCCAAGAATTCTCGTGCCACTTCCCTTCTAAGGGATAGTAGTAGCTCCTCAATAAATATTTGTTGACTGCCTGGCTGAACTTTCACTGACTCCCCATTACCAACATCATGCAGATAAATTGCTACAAGATGGCAGTTAAGATTTCTGTATTATGTCACAACTTGTATATGTATCACATTATAATTTTATCCTTCCTGAAATCTCTGTTCCCAGATATGAGCTCTGGTTTTCTGACCACCCTGGGATGCATCCATAACTATGTCTCTGCATCTGTAACTTATCATGTATGCAAAAACAACTTCCAGTGTTTTCATTAAAATGCTGTATATTCATCAAGTAGGAATACAAAACTGATTTCCCAGGAAAAGTCCCTAATTTTTCAAGTTCCCCATGACTTGTTCTTTGTTTACAATGTCTGTGTTGTATAACTCATTTATCACTTACCTGCTACTCTGTATTATGGTTATCTGTGTCTATATGTTATCTTTCCAGTTAGACTAAACATAAAATGTCTGAGATACATCTTTACTTTTTGGTCTTTCTCAGCTTGGTGCACAGTGTTTTTTTTTTAAACGTTAACCGGCATGGAAAGAACATTAGGGAGGAAGTTTGCACTGGATCCCTGAATCTTAAAATAATATATTTTTGTAATTGTCACCATACACATTTCTAGCCACATTATCTCACTCCTTGAGTCCACATATTCTACTCCTCATACTTGCTATTGCTTTTCTTTCTTTTTAAAAAATTTTATTTATTTATTTTTGGCTGCGTTGGGTCTTTGTTGCTGCGCACGGGCTTTCTCTAGTTGCGGCGAGCGGGCTTCTCATTGCGGTGGCTTCTCTTGTTGCGGAGCATGAACCCTAGGCATGCGGAACCAGTAGTCATGGCTCGGGGACTTAGTTGCTCACATAAATACAGTAAAGTTTACAAATTGTAAGTGTAAAGTCAACAAAGTTTCTTCCTATAATTATCACCAGATCAAAGATGAGAAGATAATCATCAACCGCTGTCTTATCCTTTCCCAGCTGCAATTTTGGCTCCCTAAATTATCAATTATCATTATATTCACATCTAACACTCTAAGTTAGGTTAGCTTTGACATATATATATATATATATATATATATATATATATATATATATATATATATATAGTTGTTGTTCTGTTTCTTTCAATTAAGATTCAACCTCTGAGATTTCTTCCTTTCTTTGTTCACTCCTTCATTTCACTGTCCATTCATTTTAATTGCTATTGTATAAATAGATCATATAATTTATTTATCCATATTTCTTTGTTCATGTACATTTGGGGTTCTCAGGTTTAGCAATTATTAATGTTGCTGCCATGAGCATTATTAAAGATATCTTCTGATACACATGTCTACACCTATAAACACATAGGTGTACCCTTCTGCTGAGCATGACTAGTAGTCGAAGTGCTGTCTCAGGTCATGTCTATCAGCTTTAGTTGTTACTGACATCCTGTTTTACAGACTACTGGGTCATTTTAATTTGTGTTTTGCTTCACTTTTTAGCTTTGGGACTTCCCTGGTGGTCCAGTGGTTAAGACTCTGCCCTTCCACTGTAGGGGGTTTGGGTTCCATCTCTGGTCAGAAAACTAAGATGCCATGTGGAGTGACCAAAAAAAAAAAAGCACTTCTTAGTTTCTTGCCCAACAGAGCTTAATAGTTTGATAAATACCTTGCATAGGAACATTCAGAATCTAAAATTTACTTTTGTACACCTCCTTACTCACCAAGATATCAGCCTCTTAATTCCTAGCTTCCTTGATTTCCCCATACTGCAATTTTTGTCTCTCCATCCATCTTAGATTATCAAAAGCTCTACTGTATTCTCTGAATTTGAGCTTCAACCCTTTGCCTGCATTCTTAACTTCTCAACTTATGCCAAAAACTTGTACCTGACCTTAAGAGAAATCAGCTTAAAGAAGGTCCAGCTTTTTTGAAACTATGCCCTCCCCAAAAGATCTTAATGACTGTATGCCTGATCTCTTCCATTTTGTTTTGTTTGTTTTTTTGGCATGGCATTTTATCCACTTTTCTCAGTTGCTCTCTATGGGGACATGGTCTTCTAAGAGCTATCTCCCTAACATATTTGGTAAAAATGCTAAAGCACCTCCAGTTGGAGGTCTTTGTGGTATGGATTGATGATTGTTCCAGACTTCTGCAGATGAGAGAGCTGAAGTATGTCCCACCTTGGGAGGTACAATATTGTACATGATATGAGTGAATATAAAAGGAATCCATGTACTGAAAAGCACTTCAGCCAAAGAAGTTGTACACTGTGGGCCTCTGATCCCAGATGGACTAAGATAATGAGTATGATAAATGTGTGTCCTTGTCCCTACATTCAAACATTTTGAATGAAACACCATTGGCAAGTCATTCCAACTCTCTGTTCAAATTCCAGATGTTGGATTGGTTCCAGTTCCAATAGTTCCATGGCTTACAATTGCCATAGTTTGGTATTAGAACCAAACACATACCTCCTAAACTACCATTTACAAAAATTATCTCACACTATTATAATTTTGATATCATTAGCAAAGTCAGAATATAAACATGAAATTCAAATCAGTTCTTATATTGTCCTTGAATGGTGGAAAAAGTGTGAGATACTATCAAGCGAACTAAACCATAGTTGAAGTGAAAAAGTATAGGATCTTAAATAGATATTTTCCTTTATAAGTACAAGCATATTTTTATGAGAACAAACATGTTTTTACTTGTAAAAAAGGGAGACCTTATTTAATTATTTGGCAAGTTGTGTGTAAATCTTCATTTATTCACCAAATATCTAATATACAGTTACTCCATGCTATGCATTCATTTTCACATAAAAAAACATTCAAGTACTTTAAGCATATTTGTTGAATAACCAAGTTTGTTACATCCAGATTCTGTCCCAACATACATTGAATTTATAATTTTAATTTATAATTTTTAAAAAATTTGTAGGAATCTTAAAAAACACTTTTAAAAAAAATATTTTTGCACTCAAAAGAAATATTAAAAGACATGGTATAATTACAAAAATATAAAATACCGAGGGTGAGGTAGAGTGGAAATCAATCTCACGCTTCCCACCGAGCTCACCACTTGTCTAACAATTATCCTAAGTGTTTCCCCACCACTGACAGTGAGAAAGGAAGCTGCTGAGGCTGCCACTTCTGTGTTGTATGTTGCCATTTTATCCAGTCTATTCCTGTAAATAACTTCTCAAAAACCTTAAATACCCATTTCAAAAGCACTCCTCAAAGCAAAGTACCCACTCGTCCTTCCTTCTCAGAACTTTGTATTCCAGCTAAGAAAATTTCACAAAATTTCCCAGCCTGCTGAGAAAAAAAAAAAAAAAATTAAAAGAACTACCTCCTAGGGTTATATCCAGGTACTGTGGTTTACTTTCTCTTTTAATGGTGGCAATATATTGTTTTAGTTAATTCAAAGACACTTAAATAGAAAGAAAACTGAACTGAGAACTAAATGCCTTTAGTTTGCCATAGGTAAGTAAAAATACCTATGTTTTATTACCATATTTCATCATATAATTGGGCCTCTAGCATTTTTTTTTTTTCAATAAGTGTACATCAACACATTTTGATGGTGTTTGGGAGAATAACATCTTATGTTGGAAGTAAGAATAGTTCTAAGCTATTTCAAATAGATATATTTCAATTGAAACAATGAGGACATAATACATGTCTGGGAATCTGCATAACTGGGTACAGTCCCAGCTCTTACACTAACTATTCTGCAAACAGGTCCCATCATAACCAAAGCAAGGATAACATGGGGAGTTGGATTGGTCCACTGAGTGCCTTTCAGCTTTAATGTTTTATCTCCTGCTACCACCCTGCTGTTGACACAGACCTCCACTCATAGCCAGATCTTCATAGCAGAATTCTAACTAGCTTGCTATCCTTCAAATATTTTTATCATTCTCCATCCTTTTTCCCACCCGTCTTGCACAGAGCTGCCCAACTCCTCACACGTAGATAATTTGCTTCTCTAACCATAATGCCCATCACATAAAATATAAATTGATGTTTGAATGTCAAGATCTACAACTACATTATCCAATCTCATTCTAGAATTCAAACTTTATACTCCACCAGTAACTTCCATTCTTTTTTTTTTTTTTTTTTTTTTGCGGTATGTGGGCTTCTCACTGTTGTGGCCTCTCCCATTGCGGAGCACAGGATCCGGAAGCGCAGGCTCAGCGGCCATGGCTCACGGGCCTAGCCGCTCCGTGGCATGTGGGATCTTCCCGGACCGGGGCACAAACCCGTGTCACCTGCATCGGCAGGCGGACTCTCAACCACTGCGCCACCAGGGAAACCCAGCTTCCATTCTTATCTCACTGTTCCTTTGTGGTTTTTTTGTTTTTTTTTCTTTTTTCCCTTGAAACTCATCTTTAAGTGACTGATCCATTTACTTCTGCTATTCTTCACAATTGAAATATGTTTCTTCTGCCCTCCTTTCCACCATTTCATAAGAGCATCATGTTTTCAATGGCCACCTACGATCACTTTAAGCTATGTTTTTTATTTTTCTTAAATCCTATTCAAGTATAAAAAAAAATTTTTGTAAATTTTGTCTCTCTCAAGTACAAGGAAGCTCCTTGAAAGTTAGGACACTACCATAGACTGTGTAGCATATGTGTTGCTTGGCTACAACCATAACATGAAGATAAATGCTTTCTGAATTCCTTGTCACATACTTATATGAATCAGGTATCCTATTTAAGGATAAGAAAGCATAGGTTTTGACCAAGAAACTTAATAATACATATCAGATAAAGGAGGAGATATCTGATCAAACTGAATTTTTCTAAGGGGCCAGGATTCTATGAATGGGCTCTCATAGCAAGGGAAGAAAGATGCTTTGAAAGGATTTGTTTGTTGTATGCTCAAAACCTCTCAAGGGGGGTTGGTGGGTGTGTTTCAAGTCTCTCAATCCAAGCCTAATGAGAGAAGCTTCAGTTGGATCATTGGTAACCCTTACAGCCTGTCTCCTACAGTTGGGGGAGTGGGAAGATGGTGTATCAATCAGGGTTCTGTAGTATAGATATATATATATATAGAGAGAGAGAGAGAGAGAGTGAGAGAGAGGGAGAGAGAGAGATGAAGATATTTTAAAGGATTGGCCTAAATAATTGTGGAGGCCAGAAATTCTACAATCTATAAGAAAGTCTGGCAGCCTAGGAATTCAGTCAGGGGTTGATGTTTCAGTGTTAAGGTAGAATATCTTTTTTTCTGGGAAACCTCAATTCTTCCTTTAAAGTCTTGCATCTGATTGGATGAGGCCCACCCTTATTATTGTGGATAATCTCCTTTATTAATGTCAACTGTTGTAGATGTTAACTACATCTACCAAATACCCTCAGGGTAACACCTAGATTAGGGTTAGATTGAATAACTGGATACTATAGACTAGTCAAGTTGACACACAAAACCAACAGTCAAAGGTGGCATTTAAACTTTTGCCTGAGAAATCTCAAAGGCAAGCAACACTGTGAGATGTGATGGTGGGCATCAATAAAAGGTAGCTGCTGCACTGGGATTGGTTCCACCAGAGTCTGTGTGGTGCTCATCAACCTCAGAGGGATACAGAGTTAACTCATCTTAAATTCTCTTGAGGGTACAGCCCTCATTCTAGAATTGCTGGAGTCATCACAGGATCCCTAGAGACTCATTTAGGAGTAAACGAAGAGCCAGAGACTCAAGCACTAACTGCATCAAAGGCTACAAGGGAGATGATTCTGGCAATAGGGGTTAAATCTCAATTACCCCAAGTGATCATCAGACGAAGAGGCAGCTCTACCCATGAGCACTACCAGAAACCTAAAGGGCAGAATTCGGCAGCTCCTTTTGCAAAGTAAGATTTTTCTGCCTCTCTTCTCTCCTCCATGAACACCCCTTAATACCTAAATAGTTTGAAAATGTACCCAGTGAATGAGGAGGAGGTGATGCACATGGGAGAGGAAGCTGGGTACAGCTCCTTCCCTGCAGGCAGCTAGCCAGCCCACGGTCAGTTGGAGTTGGAGAAGTGCAGTAGAAAGAAATTAAAAATGTGACTATTTCATGGGAACAAACATTCTAAGAACAAATTTGAGATTTTTGTGAATGTTTCTTAAAGTAACCAGAGGAATTTTGCCAAATAAGAGTTATTCGAAAAGCTATGAGACTGAGTTTTCATCCAGGGACATAGAAATAAATTTCCACAAGGTAAATTTTCAAAGTACAATAAGAGGCCCAATAAAATCGCTTTATGATAGCTTCCCATGACTCAAACGTGTGCAAAATACTGGTTGCAATATGCCAGGGGTGGCAGTATACGTAGTAACAGAAACATACAAAATAGAATATTAGAACTAAGAATGCTTTGGACGTTAAAGATTATACGGAAACTTGTAGACTTGGAGAGACAGGAAAGGGGAGAAATAAATGACTGTGGCTTTTTTGGTAAACTCAGGGAGGATAGTCTAACTGGATAAATGGCTTTGTGTTATAGGGCAGTGGCATATAGCAGTTTTTAACTGCTAAGATAAGAACCTTAATTTCACAGGTAACTGAAAGTCTGTACATGATTTTGAAAAGTAAACCACTGTTATTCAATCTGTGATGAATCTGAAAGTCTCTCATGGAGATTAGCTAGCTAGCTAGCTAGCTAGCTAGATAGGTATACATCAGTGTTCTATCATGTGTCTGATATTACCCTACTATTTAAGGCAACCAGCCATTTTATATATTTTAAGATACCTTCATTTTTTTCTTTTTTTAAAAAGGAAGCATTCTAAAAAGTACAAAATTCTAAAACTTTAGAACTTATTTACCTCGTGACTTTCTTCTGGATAGATAGATAATAGAAAAATTAGACAAAAATGAGGTTGGCATTAGGAGAAAGTAGTTACAGTCAATAAGAAAATCATGAAATTGGTGATTCAAGGGTGCAGTCCTGTGACATACAACTTGTGAGCAGCTTATCACATTTTAACCTGTTGCTATAATGCTGTTGTGTATGGAAAAAGTATCATCACTCTAAGCTATGTGCTTCTTCCTCCTTGGCTTCTCCCTTTTTGACCACTCCTACCCACCCCATGTTTCTTACTGTGGCAACAGAAGTTCTCAAGAATCACGAGCATTACCTCTCTCTCACCTCCCACTGCCTGTGAGTCACTAGTTTTTCTTGATTTCTCCATGATTAAGGCCAACTATTTTGAACGGGCATTCACAGTTCTTTATGAATGAGCCTCTGATTTCCTTTCCAATCTCACCTCTTACCATTTTCCCTCTCTATATATTCACCTAGAGCCCGTGTTCCACAACAGGAGAAGACACCACTGTGAGAAGCCCCTGCAACGCAACGAAGAGTGGCCCCTGCTCGCCACAGCTAGGGGGAGCTCGCAAGCAGCAGTGAAGACCCAATGCAGCCAAAAAATTTTAAAAAAAATACACACAAAAAATTCCATCTACATTTTACTTAATGTTATCAAGCTCTTTACCTATGCAAAATTTTGTTAATACTTGCAATTATTCAGTAAATAAACTTCTATGTTCTTGTTTCCATGGTGTAGTGGTTGTCAAATTCACCTCACACTTCTATACTCTATTTTATTCACATAACCAGAAAAGCAGGCCTCTTTCTACATTATTTTAACTGCTCTATAAATATAATTTTAATGGGTGCAAAAACACTCTTCACCAAAGTTGATATCCTGATGTAGTTAACAATCGTTTAACAATATTTTCTAAAAACTCAACATTATAAATAATATTTGGGGAATGTCCCCATGTTTACAGGTTTTCATGATGCTGTCAGATTTTTTTTTTAACTGTTTGCCCAAAATAAATTTACCTAGTAAAAGAATATGAGGATTTTATGCTTTTTATAATTATTGTCATATGTAACATTGGTCTTTATGATCTGTATTTAGCAAACCATTGTATCCAGAGAGACTGTCTATAAATTTTCCTTCAATCATTTATTTAAACCACATTTTAAAGGTATTATTATGTACCAAACACCATTATAGATGTTGATGATACACTTGTGAACAAGATAGAAATGATATCCTTTTCTGGGAGTTGCAGTTTCAGTAGAGAGAGGAAGCATATTATAAATCAAGTAGGAAGAATGAAAATGAAAGGTCGGCAGGAAGGAAGGAGGGAGGGAGGAAGAGTGGAGAAAACATGAAACAAGACGCAAAAGGAAATGTAAAAAGAGTTCTAACAATGAAAATGTCTCTACAGACAACTGTAATGTATGCAACATTTATTTGGCCTAATTAGGAGCTAAAGAACAAAAAAATTTAATGACAAAGTTCGTGAATTGAACACCAACTTTAAAATAAAGGCAGGAATATGTGCCTGTCCAAAGTGTTAGGAAATAATAATTCAAAGTTCAGGATTTTCATAGAAAAAATAAGCAAGTGAAATATCAATCAATTATAGGAAATTCAAAACTCACATGTGACCAAAATTCACTCTGAACGACATTAGGGCAATTCCTCATTTCCACATTTTGAGGATAATCTGCTTAATGTAAGGAGTAAAGAATGAGGACTTTTATGAAATCCATCTTACCCTATAACATCTCCAGGAATATGAGGCACTGAAACCTACCATTTTGCCAGTGCAGATTGAGATGCTAACATGGATATTAACTCATGAGAGCATTATTCAGGAAAAAATAATCATGTTGACTTTTCATTGATATTTGAAAGGAAGAAGTCTGATTAGATCATTAAGTTTATTTCCCACAGGCCAGAGCAAGAGAAGCGTTTAGAGAAGGTCACCTGGACTCATATTTTTCTGAGGGAGGGTCTTGGCTACTCCTAACTGGAATGACTGAAAATGTCCCAGATAGATTGTTTGTTATCTTCTTCACAAGTGATCACAGAGCATATGATGATTCAAAGAGACTTCTAAATGCAAATAACTCAATTAGGGAAGACACAATTCCAAGAAAGATAATATGGTTGCAATCAATATGTTAGTTACTAAATATACTCATTTTTCTGTACCAGTGTTTTGAAAGTGCTCAAAAGTAACTTCATTCTTTTCATTTACATGGCAACCAATTAGGATTGTGTTAAAGATATTACTTTTTAAGCTGAATATTTTACCTTTGATTTTTTTTTCCCCTTTATTGCAATTGCTAATTTTTCAATCGCCAGGAAATTTCCCAATTTGAGGCTGAGCATAGCATTATAGTTGAGCAGTTGTCTGCATAACAATATTTTTGAAAATTAATTAGTCCTTGAGATAATGATCCTTTTTTCTCCTTGGGATTCTCACTTGATGAGAATAGTGTGAACTATTTTTTTCCAAATTGAGTGGTGGCTTTTACAAAACAATGAGAGGGCTGGTTCAGTGTGGGTGTCTTTTGTTTTAAAGTGCTGTCTTCTACTGTGAAATTAAATTAAGCAAGCTATGTTCAATATTAATGCTATTTCCCATTGCTTAATAGGTTCATATTTACAGCAGTGTGAAAAACTATCTGGTTTAGATTGGTCAGTGGGTCTCTTATAAAAGAATATATATTTATTAATCTGTTCTTCAGGTTCTAATATTGAGGACTAATTTATGAGTTTTTTTCCCTCCCCAGTGTGTGGGTAGTTGCAAGGAGTGACTTTGTCCTCCTTTTAAATTGGTCTTTCTCTACTAGGCTACCTCGAAGAATCCTCCTACCCCAGAGATTTGGAATTAACTGATCGGGAGTGATGTTTGGTGTGGCGCTTTGTGAAGCTCTCTAGATCAGACCCACCACTCACATCTGTCAGCCAGGGAAGCCCACATGCACATGTCCAAATACTCTAAAGATCTGCACTAAGTTATCAAACTCTCAATATGAGATGTCCTATCATCATACCTTGACACATAAGTCCTTGTTAGGATGCAAAGGGCTGGTTACACAAGTTGAATTTGAGGACTCCTGGGAGTTATAACAGGAACATGACTTCATGCAGTGAGTCAGACTGCCCCATCCAGAGATCTTCCCACCTGAAGCTCTGTCCTGCACCATGGCACATCTGTGTAGACACCCCTGGGACTAGGGGTGTGAACAGAAGACAGGACACAGTCTGCTCTTGAAAGGATAGATGTAGGACAGAGGCTCTGTGTGTTGGGAAGTGGGCTTGGACATTTTTGTCAGGAATTCTGAAGTCCTGGGTACCTGAAGCACAGGGTAGAAGGGGAGGGATACAGGCTTTGCGTGGGTGTGTCCCCAAAGAGAAGGGCTACCTGAAGGGAATCAGAGCAGGTCTCCATTATAAGCCCTGGTGTCACCAGTAAGTGGCCAGGATGGAGAACCAAGGCTCTAGCCTTCTACATTGAGGTTGTGTAGTGCTTCAGGTCTTAAAAAACCAATGACTTGGAAACGGCATTGTACTACTTAGGAATGGCATCTCTAGACTTAGTGAAGGATTAATTCTTACCCTTCCACAGCATATTTTATGATAGGATTATCTGAAACTAAACCTTAGGTATATAATTATATACATATAATTCTAACCCAGAAATTAACCCTGATTTTTTTGTGGATGTGTGTGTATGTGCACAGGCAGGTTTCTCTTTGTTTCTGTCGTCTAGTCACTCTGTGCTCACATCTTATAGTTTTCTCTATTTCATTCTTTCCCACTTGGTTGTTTCTTGTTCTTTCTCTATTCTATGCTGTGTTTCTTACTCCATCACTCTTGCATTGTGCTTCATTCTCTTTCTTTAGAAACACACACCCTCACTCACATGCACTCAAACACACACATACACATAGGCACCAAGTAGGCTGAAATAATGGGTACAGATATGAGATTATAGATATGACTTATTCAAGAGTATCCAGAGATCACCAGGTATAAACATACTTAGCATCCAAATCAGGAAGCTCCTTCCAGCTGCACAAAACTCTTATAAGAAATTTTTATTCACTTTCCACCTATTTCTCTGGCCTGGGAGAAAGTAAGTACCGTCTACAGGAAATGTCACCATTTTAACTGAGAAAGTATGCTAAGTCCAATTAAATAAATACACAGCTGTTATTCCTTTGGGTAGACAGATAGCATATGTCATTTTCTTACTGAGGAGAGGAGGGGTCATTATTGAGTGCAGTTTAGGGGCAATTAATTGATAAAGTGATGATGTCAGTGGCCAAATGTGAGAGGACAAAGGACTCTGGCATTTCCTTAAATAACTGGATAATACTAGTACACTGTCTAAACCAGATTAAATTATTTGACTCAGAAGCACCTTTCTTTCATTTTCATAGAGATTACTGTAGCCACATTAAACAAAATGCTATAGGCCGTTGATTTATTATCAACTTCCTGTTTTAATTTAAAAGCAGATCTCTAGGTTCTGTTATTTTACTTCCTTCTTCTTAGATGTTTATGTATTTCAAAATGAAGCCATGATGTCGAAGTCTGAAAAAATACACGTGGTATATGCCACTTCCTATAGTTTATTTTCCCATTTCAATAACTGTGTAAACGTTTATAAGGTTCTGCTTTTTTTGGAGGGGACATGGGTTGCCCTACAGAACATCATTTAAAGAAAACTAACCTATTAATCAACAAACAGAATAATCGGCTTGGATCTAAACAGCAATGTTGAAATTTGTTTGGTTTTCTTCAAATAGATTAATTCAAATAGATTAATAGAGTATAAATGTTTTTTAATTTTGTCTTGTAATTATCTCACTTATACGTTAATTCCCAACCAAGCCTAAATCAACCAAACCTAGGTTCTTTATACTTAATTAATTTGGTAAATTAATTAATTGTGACTCTTACTGCCACTGTAAAGTAACTAAAATTGAGTTTTTTTCAAATTATCACATGTAAATCTATTTTATCTATAGTCATATAGTTTATACATCTGTGTATATACAAACACAACATAGAAAAATATTTTTCCTGACTTTATTATTGGATGACTTTAAAAGTTGCAAAATGTCATCTATCATTTTTGCAATATACTGCTAAACCATATTATGGAAAAATTTGTAACTGTGAATTGGTGAATTTTAACATAATTTTCCAAAGAACCACACTTGTTATTTCTGAAATATTATGATTAAATTTGCTGTAATGAACAACCTTCTGATAAAAATTGAGGAATAAATGTCCTTAAGAAGAATATGTGACTAAAATAAGAAAGCTTCTATATCTTAAACCCTAAGTGTTTAACAAAAACAATTACAACTTTGTGATTGTACAAAAATATATAATTTTTTATAATAATTCAGCTTTTAAAATTTTTTGCCTTAGCAATAGTCTTTAACAAAATTTGATGGTTCCATTACTTTCCTGTATTTAAATTCCAAGAGCTTCAAAAGGAGGATAAGATCTCAAATGAGAGAGAAGCATAAACTCCACATTCACAAAAGGGAATTACAAGGTCAATACCAGAACTTCCTTTTCAATTCAAATGAAGCTGCAGACTCTGTTTTCTTTTTTGGAAACTTTTAAACAACGGGGTATTATTTCCCATATTTCATTCATGAAATGGATGATTTAAAATTGTTTTCATGGTTAATGTCTCTGCACCTTGATTTGCCATAGAAAATATGAGTCTGTAGATTTCCTGTACAACTTACTCTGAAAGCCAAAAAAATTCTTGAATAAACGCTTTCAAAGCTAAGGCAGCTGCTTGTCAATTAAGTGAGGCTTTTTACTGGCTCTCTGGTCTTTTCTCAGCACAGATTTTCTTCATTAAAGCTTTCCTCCCTTTTTCCTGTTTCTGAACATGCTTTTGTTAAAAGAGTAGCAATAAGAGAAAGCTCTTACACAAGCAGGATTCATATTCCTCTAAATATTCAACCTTTTGAGCAATAAGAAATGGGCCTAGAAAAACTGAGACTCAATTCCATATCATTTAATTCTTAACTGGGATGTTCCAAGTACAGGTTCTCTCTGTAAAAGCTATGATATATGGCATATCCTGTAAAGAAATACAGATGTGTAAAATGTTGGAGTGTCTGCATGACATCACAGTACTTGTATATGGCTATAAAATGTTTCCAACCTTTCCAACTGCTTATGAGGAAAGAGCTCAACTGTCTAAGGAAACAAAAGTGTCTATTTTTCTCCTACTCTTTCCTCTTTCTGAAGACAAGAAGGCAGTGAAGGTGATCAATGTGGTTTCAAATATCATAAACTTGGCAAATGCATACCAGTGAAAATTATTCAGCTAACATGTAACTTTCAATCTTCAGCAAGTGCATTTATATTCATAATAAGGCAGCATCTACTAGGAGGATTATGTGAATAGTCACCAGAACTTACACAGGAACACACAGCAGTGTGGTTTCCTTTTTGTTTAGCCGTTAATTCCAGCTGGTTGGTTCCATAGACTAAGATGGGGTAAGGGAGAAGGAGGAAGATTGTTGTCAAGAATTATTCTACTCTGGGGCTTCCCTGGTGGCGCAGCGGTTGAGAGTCCGCCTGCCGATGCAGGGGACAGCGGTTCGTGCCCC
The DNA here is from genome assembly GCA_004363435.1 of Platanista minor. NCBI lineage: Eukaryota > Metazoa > Chordata > Mammalia > Artiodactyla > Platanistidae > Platanista > Platanista minor. Next base: position 12,504 of record RJWK010011917.1, on the reverse strand, counting down.
GGTCCGGGAAGATCCCACATGCCGCGGAGCGGCTGGGCCCGTGAGCCAAGGCCGCTGAGCCTGCGCGTCAGGAGCCTGTGCTCCGCAACGGGAGAGGCCACAACAGTGAGAGGCCCGCGTACCGCAAAAAAAAAAAAAAAAAAAAAAAAAAAGAAGAAGAATTATACTACTCCTTAGGATGAAAGGAAATGGATGCATTCAGAAATGATGCTTGGAAATGCCATTGGCTAGCACCATAAATTATAAACCTCATGGAACAGTTTCACTCACTGGAATCTTTATAATTTTTCTCTCACTTTTTTATTTTCAATGAGATTTTTGTATATATGTACATATATATATATACACACACATACATATAACCCCTTTTCATGTGCAGCTCTGAGCAAACTTTAATTAAAGGTTTTGTTTTTTTTTTTTGAAACCTGGGGAAACAATCCATTCAAATTCTCATTCTCCTTCATTCCTTCCACCTTTAAAACTCTCCCAGTGAAGAATGAATCTTCTTTGCATGAACTTCTTCTAGTGTAAAATTATTCTTGCTGAAGGAGAATCAGAGGAGGCGTTGAGATAAATCAGCAAGTGATCACTCTGTGTGTTTATTCCAGAACACCCTCCCCATAAACTTGCCCACCGATGCCTAAGGCTTTGCACAGAAACCACCAGATACTGTAGCAGAGATACAGGTGAGCATAGCTGGGCAGGTAGGGATTCAAGTAGAGACATTTCAAAACACTGTGCCTGAAACACTGAGGCTTAATCGAGGTGTTGGAAGAAGTTCATGGAAGCACTCTTTCATAAAGCTATCTTTGTGTTGGGTGTGTATATAACTGCTCACTTATTAAGAGAGAAAGAAAAGTCAGGGTCTTGTATGGGAAAGGAAACATTCACAGAAACATGTTACAAACTGAGGAATATCATGGAAGTCCTTAAGGCATAACTAAATGCTGTGCATGCTGTAACCAGTGAGTCATAAAATCAAAGAATAGAGGGAAAATAGCTTTTTTTTCTCTTTTTTTTTTCTGCTTTTGCTTCTGTTCTAACTATTTCAGTGCTTTAAAAAGCCCAACGTTGCCTGAGTTAACGGGATAAACAACATTGCTTAGTTAGTGCAAGCATGTATTTATTGTGAAAATTCATATTGATTATTACATAATACGTGCTACAAAACTGATTTACACTTCACTCGTACTGTGTTCCAGTGATGCTCAGGTAAATGCCAATAAATGTTTCCATTACTTTGAATTGTTTTTTAGATTTAGATTTGTTAGATTTGCCAGCGAGCAAATTGTTATATAAAAGGGCTATGCAAAGCTACCAGAAATCATAGGCACTTTATATCTGCAAATAAATCTAAAGTTTTTGCTTAATCAACATTATTAGGTGTAATGTTGAGACTCATCTTAGCCAAACAGGCAATTGCAATCATGTAACACCCTATTTAGCATTAAAGTTAATTATTTTAAAGTATCAATGTATTCTTTTAGAAGTACATAAAGCCAGTTAATGAGATACTTTTTTTTTTATTTTGTTTTTTGATCCACTTTTCAAATTTTATCATTGTTAGTTAATACTAGAGGACAATCATTATATAAACACACAAATAGGCATACATGGATACATATGAATGTATATATCTAAATGAGCTTTTGAAAAGCATATCTTACATGTTTCTGTAAACATATCTCTTATAAAAAATTAAGAAATTGTCTCAGAAGATATGATGTGCGGGGCCTTTTCCTGAAAACTGGTAAATCTTTAGGTATTTTTTTGCAAACACAAATAGGGTATGAAAATCTGGACTTACTAAGCAAAGTCCTTTCACTTATTTAGCACCCCCCCCCCAGAATCTTATTACTTTATTTCCTTCTAAAAGGATGTCTAAGTGCCAGAGTACCATGAGAATATCGGGTCTTCAAAGCATGCTAAAATATTTTCCTGCCCAAGCTGTAGTTCAGTATGTCAAAGTCAAAGCACGTATTCCTGTGGGATGAATGTCACAGTGGAGAGGAATTCCCAGAGCATCATTGCAATCATCTGGGTGTGACTCTCTTCTCTGTTATTTCCCTGGTAGATGTAGAGACTAGGTACACAGGCTGAGCTGGAGGTGTGGCTGTGAAGCTATGGCCCACTGCTTTCCTTCCCAGGCTCCTACCCTTGAACACACTCCAGGATGTGAATACAATTCTTATTCTCCAAGGCAACATGCAGGACATCTGTCCATAGAGTCTTTGTCGCTGTAGCGTTGCTGGAGCATCTTCTGAGGAGTGAGGCCCAGCTGTGCCACTTTACAGAAGCTGAGGGTGTAGGAACTGCCTGGCATCAGCAGGGAACCTGTTCCCTATCTGGCAGCACAATGCTGTCCTCAGGATATATTGCAATACCCATCTTAGAAGCCCAGCCTCCAACTCAGATAGGGTCTAAATGGAATATTCCAATTTGGATTTTTTTCCTTTTCCCTGTACTTCTAGAAATGTCTCACCTTTCATATGATATTTAAAAATATGCCAACCGAGGGGCTTCCCTGGTGGCGCAGTGGTTGAGAATCCGCCTGCCGATGCAGGGGACACGGGTTCGTGTCCCGGTCTGGGAAGATCCCGTATGCCGCGGAGCGGCTGGGCCCGTGAGCCATGGTCGTGGAGCCTGTGCTCCACAACGGGGGAGGCCACAACAGTGAGAGGCCCGCGTACCACACAAAAAAAAAATATGCCAACCGAGAAAACCTTTGGGTGCTGTTTTCAAAACAAAGCAAACATATATATATATATACACACACACACACACACGTCTAAATACAATGTACATATACATGTATACATACATGTACATATATAATTAGTGGAAACAACACTTTAGAAAACAAGGTTTTTTTAACAACAAGGTTTCAGTGAGAAAACACTGGTTTTATTTATTCTATGAATGCTTTTTTTATACCCAAATTAAAACTGTTGAATCATAAGTATCAGTAGGAGATGCCAGGATGCTTCTGCAGGGGGAAGAGATTCTCAAAGGACAGCAGCATCTGCTGCTTCAATTCTTCAGTTTTACCCTTCTCTGAAATTGACAAAGAACATTCAGGAAGTCCTCTCTTTTCCTCTCAAAATATATAAAGTCTTCCTAAATGGATACCACTTCAATAAACTATAAGAATACTTTAGTTCAAAGTCATACCAAAAATATATACCGTGAAAGCTTAAAATTCATAAAAACTATTTAGTAAAACAATCCTTACCCTAACTTCCAGCTTTATATCCTTCCCAAGTCAAGGTTTCTTTCATCAATCTTATACCCTGGATACTTCTGACTTCCTGTAAGTTCTCTCACATAGAAAGAATGGTATTTTACCTAGGATACCAGGCTCTAAATACCTAATTATGCTCGTGTTCTCAATGGAGTTTTCCCTAAACGTATTCTGGAAATTTCTCCATTACCTCATTCAGCAGCACCTGGATAGCATATGCTGTGCAGGTTTAGTAAGGGAACTGGGGAGAGATACCAAATAGGAGTACCGCAGAAAAACTGCCTTGACTGGGTTACAAGTCTCACAAAAGGGCACCACGATCCTTCACACATTCTAGGTATTTTCTATTCAGCAATAAATTAAAATGCATTCCTCAGACATTACAGATGTTATCTTCATTTATTATCTCACAGAGAAAGAGACTGAATTCTTCACCCAGTTAGACTTTTTCTTCTTCTTTTCAATCAGCAAAACACTCCAGTGAGTAGAATTTGAGGTTTAAGACATAGCAAAGGAACTTCAGACCTTATATTCCTGTTGTTAGCTAATATTTAAAAAGCTTGTCAAAGTCTGTCTAATAAATCAGTTAGATATTCAATCTTCATTAAGTATGTTTTATTCAGATCATTCTAAAAAATGCTAATCTGAGAATATGGGGCAGAAAGAAGGCACTAGGGAATGGCAGATTTTATCATCAATTTCACTATTTTACGTATTATAAAAATTAAATTAAACACATATGTTGTGCCAGAAGTGCTAGGATCTTTGTCTAATTTGTTCTACTAACCTGCCTAATGGAAATTATTATTCCCACTTTCTAGAATGAAAAATGAGGCTCTGGAAGATTAAACAGCATGTCTTATATCACTCTGCTGGTACCCCGCATGCAAGACTATATACCTGAAAAGTCTACAATCTCCCTTATGCACTGTTAAATTATATTTTAATTTAGCCAGGTAGGAAAAACTGTTAAATTGGAATGAATGATCAGTAATTGTCAAAAAAACAAAACAAAACTGAGAATACATTGAAGAGAGTGAAGGCGGAGAAAAAAAGCTTTTAGATTCAAGGTACCAAGTTATGACTTCTATTTCAGAGAGTAGTGTAGAAATAACATTTAAAATGAAAGAAAAAAGAAGTAGGGGACCTAAGATCTATTTCTTTTTGTGTGTGTGTGTGGTACGCGGACCTGTCACTGTTGTGGCCTCTCCCGTTGCGGAGCACAGGCTCCGGACGCGCAGGCTCAGCGGCCACGGCTCACGGGCCCAGCCGCTCCGCGGCATGTGGGATCTTCCCGGACCGGGGCACGAACCCGCGTCCCCTGCATCGGCAGGCGGACTCTCAACCACTGCGCCACCAGGGAAACCCCTAAGATCTATTTCTTGCTTAATATTTTTCATGCAACATATTAGTCACTTTAAGTATACTGTCTCATTTAAACATCACAATAATGCCCCAGGCTTGGGATTTGTTGTCTAGTTAACAGGTAAGGGAATTTCAAGGTAGAGCAAGATGAGCTTAAGTTTAAGTTCACACAACTAGGAAGTAGTGAAGCTTGATTTTGAATGAAGGATTTTGAAATCCCAGAGAACATATACATTTTCCGCTACAGATTGACACACATAGCCATACTTAATTATAAAATAATTTTATGAATTTATTTGTATATTTCCCATTAAATACTCCCAGTTATGTAGTGGAACAAATATCTCTGCACCTAGTCAGGTTGGGTTTGGATGAGGGAAAAATTAAATACACAAAGTGTAATCTATAGAAAATGAAATTGGTGCTTTTAAGGCTATAAAATTTCAGGAATACAACTTTAGTTATGTCCAAGTAAACCGACTGACCAAACACTCTCCAAGTTATTGTATTTCTTCTAATTGATGTTAAAAATTACTAAACAGGAACTGAATGCCATCTATATTCCAAGAGGACTCATACAGATTATCTAGCTTAACTCCCTGTGTTAGGGTTCACAGATGTAATATTACTGGAGGAGGAAACTATGACTTAGAGATCTCCTGAGTTGAAACTGCTACGAAGTAGCAGAAATTACATTTTTTGAATGTAAATGTGATTTTTCTAATGATCTCTTCTTTCATTTCCTCCACACATGTATTAACTGGATGTACCTCATGAAGCTACTGAATTGGCTCTTTTCCCTGAACTACTTCAATGAGCTTTTTGCATGCAGCTTGCGGGTAGTGTCAAAGAATTTGGACTTTGGTATTTTTGCTTCTGTATTTACGGGAAGTAAAACCGATTTAAAAATCTGTCATTTTCATTTACGTAAACCCAAAGAGCAGGTAATATATTAAAACAATAAGTTTTAAATTAATGCCTAGATATTCTGTGACTCACAGCCTTTCTGACACTCATGGCCAGAACCTTCATAAAGAACATGACTCCTGCAACATGGTCAAAACATAGATAAGATTTAAAAAACAAAAGCACTAAGTAGTCAGTGGATTTCATTATCCTAATTATCTATAGAAATATTGTCATGTTATGAAATCTCCTGTAAAATATACCTCCAAGATTAGAAGGTTTAATTTTTATTGTAAAATAGACTGTGTCTACACAGGTTGCTTACTACAAGGCTACTTTTCTTTATCATCTCTTTCTTGACAGTTAATTTTGATAAAATTTTTTGATGAAGAAATATCAGTGTTGCTGGTATATGCCAGGTAGAGTAGACAAGGTTGTGTACAATTTGAAAGAGCAGGCAATGAATTAAATTCAAGAGTTAATATGCATATGGAATGATCTATACAAGGAGACAAATCCTGACTCTTTAATGCGGTAGAAGGAAGAATTTCCATGTTTCTTTAAGTTATGTCACGCGATAATACATGAGACTCTTTGATAATTATCTTATTGCAAGTATTTGCAACTTTTTACAATATTTACAATGAGAAGGTAATTTATCTCCTTGTCTTTGTACATCTTTTTAAAAGTGGCATATACTTGGAATAAGACGTGCAACCACACACGTGTATATAAGGTATACACATAGTTAGTGATTAGGAAATTGACATTGAAAAAAGTAAATTACTTCTCTGAGTGGCAGGGTAGAACGTAAAACAAATGCTCCTCTTCTGAATCCTTTTCCCAACATCTGTCAGCCAGAAATTTTTAAATAAAGATTGTGGCCTCTAGGAATTTTCCTGTGGGTCATGCAAAATTATTCCATATCTGAGCTAGAAATGCTAGAAAAAATACTAAATTGATCACAATAACCATTTAGGATGCCTTCAAATATTAAAATATTTTCTTTAACATGCCTTAAGCAGAATAAAGGAATTAGTTCTACTCATATTTAGGCCTTTCCACGTCAAAGTCCTCAAAGCTTGAATTTTTCACAAGGTCTTTCTAATGAGTTCATTGTTTTGTTTATTCTGCTCATAAGAAAGTCTGATATGACCTTCATATTTACATTGCTAATAGCTGTCAGGGGCTGGTTCCCAGGCTCTTTCTGCTACAGCATTTTGACAAAATTAATTGAGATCAAAGTCCATTTAAGGGAGGACTATCAGTCCAAACTGGCTAATAAAGGGAGCAATCAGGATCATCGGGCCAGAGTCTTTAGCAGGAAGTTCAGGATCTGAGGTGAGGAAGATAAAGCAAATAAGACATATGCTCAGAAACATGTTTCAGAATTAAATTGCCAAAGCAAGTACATACAGAAGCCTGGAAGAAAAGAGTTAGGAGGTATGGAGGAAGCAGGAGTGCTCATACTCAGAGGCTTCTTGGAAGGGGCTAGGGAAGTAGCATTGCCTTCAGAGAAGAAAATACCCATGGCTTTATCACAGTGCAGTGTACCTGGATGTATTTTTCTCATAAATTCTCAGGGTGAGTGAGTAAAGGATCACCTAGAGAAATTGATGGCTATTTTTATTCAACTCCCATGTGTCTGTGTACCAAATATAGGAAATACAAGAAGTTTACCATTGTATGGGGAGAAATAAAAATAATATATTAAATTGAACATGTGTACAGGCACAGTGGCAGTCCAAGGAGAAGACTGTCCATTCCGTATTTCTACACCAAGAGCCAGGAGAGGCTTCTGGAAGAGGTGACGCTTGATTCAGTCTTGAAAAGTGGTAATAATTATGTTCCCGATGGGTAAAGGTGGAAAAGGTATGTCAAAGAAATTAGTGGTTGAGTTCACTGATGCACCCTAGGGAAGTACAAATGGACCTTTATGGCTGAAGCCAATCATCAATGGATATTCATGATATTGCTGGGGAAACCATATAGGGAACTGTACTTTGCATACAGGATGCCTAATTAAATCCCGCTCCATCCTCTAATAGCTGAGTCACCTTGGGCAGGCTATATAACTTCTTTATGTCTCTCTGCACAGTGGGAATAGTAACAGAGCTGAAGCCACAGTGTTGCTATGAAGATTAATGGGTTAATGCCTGTAAATCATGAAAACTCTTAGCATATATCAATAGTAAGCATGATATAAAGGCTCTTATCTAAATATGATGGGTAAAATTCTCTTGGTAAACGTGTCACTAGAGATTTTTTTTTTTCTATTCTCATCCCAAGGATATATGTCCTGAAGAAATTTTTCTTCTTGAAACCTCTTATTCAATGGTCTTGAACAGTTTATCATCTGTTAATTTTCCCTGCAGCAGAAACTTGCTTATTTTAAATTATAATTTCTTTCTTTAGAATGTGACTTCTTGCTTCTGAATTTCTGCCATTTTGCTAGAATTATAGCAGCAAGTACACCCTTGTCAAATGACGGCTTTCTAAAATTGCTAAGTAACCTAAGTGATACGCCAGAGTTGAGCTTACTGATTACTGCAGGGAAAGCACTGACTTAACAGAGCTTTGATGGGATGTCTGGAACAGGAGGGCAAGGTGGGAATGCATGCAAATTTGAGGTTTAGTTTAAGGTGGGTCTTCTCAAGATACAACTGCTGAGGATCGGTGGAAACAGCAAAGCCAGAACTTTGGAGGCAAGGGATTCGAAAAACCTTAAGACACAAATTGTCTATTGATCTTTCCATTGAAGAGTTGATAAGAAGTTTCTGTAATGAACAGTCAGGCCATTTGCTGGGGTAAGAGTCTCCTGAAATGGTAAAGTGGTGCTGATATTATAAGTAAATTATGTGAGGGGTAGTTTCAGACCCCAGTAGCCAAGTTGTGTGTGAAAGTAGATTGTTTTGGTTCTTATCTGTCAATCAAAACATTTCCCTTGAGATTTTTGAAGGCAGTTTGATGCTATGGTTGAGAGAATGGATTCTGAAGTCAGAATGTTGGTGTTTAAATCCAGGTTTCTCAGTTCACCTGTTGTCATTTTGCACGAGATGCTTTACCTCTTTGCGCAACTATTTCCTCATTTCCAAGTGGGAATAATTAGAGTAATACCTAATCATGGATTGTTATGACAAGTAGTGAATTAATATGTGGAAAGCTCTTAAAAGAATGCCCAGCACATATTGAGTATTCTATAAATAATAGCTATTATTGATCTGAAATTAAAAGCTTGGACACTGATTTTGGGTTTATGTTATAAAGTTATCTATGCTAAAGCTACTGATCCAAAATTAAATAAATATATTATCTTTTAAATGATTTTGTCCAATGTATATTGGAAAGCATTACTCAGTTAACCAGCTGGAAGAAAAAGTGCTAGCACCCCATGCAACAGCTTCCACATTTTTATGTCCTTGCCCAAGATTGTTCTACCCATTACTAGGTTCCTTATCTCAATTTCTCCCTCATTCTCCTATTCGCCTGCACTTGAAATTATATTTAAGTCCTCCTAGCTCTCATTTGGCCTTTTCCCACCAGGCTCCCTTCACATAATCCAGGAAACTGCTAATTCATCCTGGTCCTAGCAGCCTTAGCCTGACTCTCTCCCTGGGCTGGCCTCTCTGAGTCAGATGCTTATCATCTCCCATATGAACTATTTCAGTTGCTTCACAATAGTTTCCCTGGATAAAATCTATTGCTTTTTATATTCACCTTTTACATCCCTGACAGATTTTTCTAATAAAATACAGATGATATCAAGTCACTTATCTGCTCAAAGAACTCCAGTGACTCACCACGGCTAGGGGACTAAAGGTCAGAGCTGTATTAAGTATATTCCAGCACCTGGCCTAACCCCATCTCTGGCCATATCCTTTGCTGTCCTTCACTCTTTGCTTCAGACCATGCAATAACCTCCTTCAGGCAGGCCCTTGCTCAAGTTCCCTGACCTGAAATAATGTGCTCGCCTGCCTTTTTATTCACATTTCAATGTTCTGCTTTTTTCTCCTACTGAGCACTTCCTTTATTCCACTAGTTAACATAAAATAATTCCTCCTCTATCAAAACAGTAGGCAGATTCAGGTTTGAAGAGCCTGAGGCTCTTAGAATTTTTGAAGTCCTGGGTATGAAAAAAGATAGAAAAGTATGAGTAAAAAAATAAATTAGGGTGAAAGTGAATATTTGACATGAGAAATCACAACATACTATACATGAGAAATCACAACGTACTATACGTTTTTTTAAATTAATTTTTATTGGAGTGTGGTTGCTTTACAATGTTGTATTAGCCTCTACTGCACAACAAAATGAATCAGCCATACACATACAGAGACTTTTGGACTTCCCTCCCTTTTGGACTTCCCTCCCATTCAGGTTCATGCTATACATTTTTAAAAAGCTAACAAAAACACCACGAATCATGTAATATTATCTAATATTTTTATTAATGAACTACCTGTCAGAGCTCTATAATACAAATAATAATATTTTAGATAATATATATAATCCATTATTTATATATTATATTTATGTCATTTATATCTTATTATATATTATTAAACCAATGACAATATTATATCATAATATTTTCTGATGTCAAGAGAGTAGCAATATAATTCAGTATTACTTTCATCATGATTGATCAAAATATGTTTCAGATTATTGATAGCTTAGAATTTCCCTCAGCCTAAAAACTTGTTATTGTTAATGTCACGAAAAACTCTAGGATAGTTACCAAATTTGGGGAAATTCTAACAACTTTTTTCATATATGAGCTACACAATTTTAGGGATTCTTCCATTGATCTCTATATGCTTCAAGAAGTTACTCCATCACTCTGCACCTGCTTTTGGGGGCACATGCCTGGGGACACACTGACGTTGCCATACACTTCCTGCACCACACATTTGTGTCATGACCCTGGGTGAATGCCCGGTGACAGTGGAATTCTTTTCTATGCAAGAATGACTAGTAATAAGTTAGTTCTATGTGGAAGTAACTGCAAACAGCATAACTATATCTGGCTAAACTGACATTAAATGTATCTCTGAGCCAACTTCCTCCTAGCTAACTGGTACTGATGCCCTTGGCCACTCCAACGGCACCCAAATGAAGACTGATGAGATAGGGAGAGATACAGTGAATTCAACCACTGCTGTTTAAATATCTTACTTTCATTTCTAGGATCCCTGCTCAAGTCAGTGTTCCTAAAAATAAGCTCAGCTTATCTTTATTAACTTCACTAATGTGCTGGGAACAGATTAATTTAGCTTTAATAACACTCTTACTCCCTGCTGCTTCATATGGTACTTTGTTGTTTACATGTATTATGTACATGTGCTCTGTTGCATTTCGTAGTATACACGTCCAATTCTCTTTTGAACTGACAATCAGCAATGAGTTCTAATTGTCTTTGTGTCCATCATGGTAGTTGTAGTCTGTGGATATCCAACAATTATGTGTTGATTTAAATTGGATTAGTTTAAGAATAACTAGGAGTCATATTGAAAATTACATCTTTTCCTTCTTTACACATTGGAATTGAGGTCGGAAATATAGCAGTCCTAGCTAAAGTTAATTTTATGTACTTCTATATTTAAGAAATAGTTTTTGTAGAGATTAATTCATGCAAAAGTAAGATTATATCAAACTGATTATGACATTTTATGGATAAAAATAAAATACCCTTATCAAAGAAGGGTAAAAAAGCAATATGTCTATAAAAATGAGTGAATAATGATAATAAAGACCACTGTTCTTTCTAATAATGTTAATCAAATAAAAGTATCTGGGCTTCCCTGGTGGTGCAGTGGTTGAGAGTCCGCCTGCCAATGCAGGGGACGTGGGTTCGTGCCCCGGTCTGGGAAGATCCCACATGCCCGGGAGCAGCTGGGCCTGTGAGCCATGGCCGCTGAGCCTGCGCATCCGGAGCTTGTGCTCCGCAACGCGAGAGGCCACAACAGTGCGAGGCCCGCGTGAGAGGTCCGCGTACCGCAAAAAAAAAAGTATCTAAAACCAAATTATTTCCTTCAGGGAAACTACACATTAATCATATTTACATTAAGTTGAGCTATATGAAAATGCCAATAGTTTGCCGTTTTTAACATACAAAAATGGCAATTTAATACAATTCAACCCAGTATATTAATACATTTGTTCTTCAGTTTTTAGTCATAAAATCAGAGAAAAAAGTAACACTTTTTCTTTCCCACATTCAGTCCTCAAATTGCTTTTGGAGACATTATAGATTGTGGGACTTCCCTGGTGGCAGAGTGGTTAACAAACCACCTGCCAATGCAGGGGACATGGGTTCGAGCCCTGGTCAGGGAAGATCCCACATGCCGTGGAGCAACTAAGCCTGTGCGCGCGAGCCACAACTACTGAGCCCACGTGCCACAACTACTGAAGCCCGCACTCCTAGAGCCCGTGCTCCACAACAAGAGAAGTCACTGCAAAGAGAAGCCTGTGCACCACAACGAAAAGTAGCCCCCGCTCACTGCAGCTAGAGGAAGCCCGTGTGCAGCAACAAAGACCCAAAGCAGCCAAAAATAAATAAATCTAAAAAAAAAAAAAAAAAAAAGAAATATTATCGATTGTGTAAAGTACATATTCAGCTAGTGGTTATGTTTCCTTTAGCCATGTTTACTGTGACAAAATGATAGCTATAAACAAAAGCAAATCCAAGGTAGTTATTCATAAGCTGTAATTCTCTTTACTTTCACACAATGGGCAACTTCTGTCTGTGATCTTAGACAAATGCTAGAGTGCAATACCTAGATTTGGGCTTTAGGTAGAGACAAGGGAAAAACAGAACCTGTCAGAGTTAATATAGCCAGATATTGCATTTTTTCTCCAGAAATGCACACCCCAAATAGAACATATGCTGTACACAGCTGTAGTAGCATAACCTCTATTTTTCCCCACCATGTGTTCTCAAAAGGCTTGTTTCTTCTTTTCCCATCAAAACTTAGTTTTATTTCATGTCAGAT